>KN831785.1:0-118010 GCA_000827355.1 Hebeloma cylindrosporum | reverse complement strand
CCGAATTTGACCATCCCCCGCCCAAAATCCCCGCCAGGATTAGCCTCCGCTAGCCGGTCTTTAACAGAAAGTTTTGGGGATCTCAGCTCACCTGTCTTTAACTGAACACTGTGTGGGTGTCAGCTGAGTCCGTTGGCCCGGTGTATAACAGGCATTTTACACATCCGCTGGGCTGTCATTAACAGGTGGTCTAGCTATCATATGTGGCAACTCGTGTTCGCAGGTGACCGCAGATGGCACGCATATTTTCCTGTGCCCATCCAATTCAACTCCCAACTCAATTTTGTTACCTCTATCGATAACTCAAAGCAACATGTATCAAACTCACGAGGATCTCATCCAGCTACTATCCTGTCGAAGACCACACATTGTACGAAATATCAGATCTCTCCTTCTGCAGGATAGATAGACAGGATACAGGAATCTATATCTGGGTATCTGGACCTCGCCCTTATTATCAACCACCATATGTGAGATCTGTCCCCCCATATGTTGCGCTCATGATACCCTACTTACCGCTCTGTGATATCTGACAAACAGGGACCCTATGTTTACCCCAGATCAATCTGTATGCATGTCATCTTGCCATTAGTATGCTCAATCTAATGTTACATAGGTTCCGGCAAGCGTGAACAATCCCAGCAACAAGGTGAACGAGTCCGGCGACAAACAGAACAAGCCCGGCAACAAGCAGAACAAGCCCAGCAACAAGGAGAAGGAGCCCGGCGACAAGCAGAACAAGCCTGGCGACAAGCAGAATAAGCCCGGCAACAAGCAGAACGAGCCCGGCGACAAGCAGAACGAGCCCGGGAACAAGGAGAACAGACGATGAATACCATCACATTCCAAGGCGTGCATAACACTGTTATCGAAATTGTCAATGGAAACTTGGTCAATAGTTACGTAGATAGGTATGAAGCACCAAGAGCATCCTATCATACTCCCAACTCAAGACGTCCCGGCTCAAATGATCTAATCTGTAAGTATATCAATATTTTGTTTTATTCTGGCCATGCAATTATCCTAATGAAATCATCTACCACGTAGCTATTCCTTCTGTATCTCAAAATCCCCACAATCCTCCTTCTGATATCACTGAATCTTCTGAGGGGCAGCACGATCCAGTACCAATGTACACAAGGACACCGATGGAGGGTCATGTAATAATAGTAGAGGAGCCTTCTGATGCCAATGGTTTCGGCGGGGAATGTTCAGATGCAGCTGAACGTCAATGTCTGTATCTTTTGACCCCACTGTTATTATGTACATGTGCACTGACCACCTTTTAGGATGGGCAGATGGACCACCATCGGACTGCACCTTCAAGGATTTAGAAGCGATAGTTCACCCTGATTTCAATGACTCGCCCCGCAATCCCCGTGCCCGCCGATTTGTCACCATGTGCCGCAAGATTTTCGGTTTTATCACTCGCTTTGTTTGATGAGCCGATAACGTACACAACTTTTATCCTTGTGGATGTTATCATCATGAAAGTATTTACATTCTAACACACATATCTTTTCTTAACCTCGCCACCATTGAAATTATTTCAAACATTTATTCCAAATCTCTCACAAGAGTACTAACTGGAGAGGGCTACCAACAATGATACATACACACCAAATGGCCGGTAAATATATTCTCAGCGACGAATCACATCCTACCGAACATTGATGATTTGAAGGAGAGGCATGCCAGAATTTGGGAGTAGAGCTCGGCCAAACCCCTATGCGTAGATCTTGTGGGATTCAGAACACGAACCAATTTCACCAGTAAACTGCTTATGCCCGACACAATAGGCCTACAGGAATTGATGTAGAAGGAATATTGAATGCAGGTTGTCTAACTGGCCTCTATCAGTATTACTACCCTCGTTCGGTTGGACCCCTTGTTCGGTTTCTCCCATAATTCCGCACGGATCCTTCCAATTTTTTAACAACATCGCCTTTAGTGATCTCATCCTGGGCAGTTGCTGGTGGTTCTACTTTCAGCGCTGAGGCCGGTAAGATGAGATGGTAGAAACAATGTCGGGAAGCGCCGCTGTTTGGCTGTATGTGGTAATATGACTTGGTGGCTTCAACCACTCCCATGATCCCTCTTCTGCTCTGGACAACCATCACCTCCACCACTGGCATTTCACTGCGGCTCCCTCTGACGATGTTGAGCTCTGCGCGCCGCAGGACGTGTCCGAATGCTTTCAGGAACTCATGCGAGGTCCGAGATTGGACGATACTTCAACGGTTCATGGATCCAGTGGTGACACCGTGCTTTCTGTCCCACCCCAGGGTCATAAGATTTTATTGCCAACACGGTTTTCTGGTTGGGCAATTAAGTATCAGGTCAATTCAATTCTTGTTCCTTCCTGTGTGTTTGCCATGTAGAAGGCGGTCGTCTCCCTCATGACTTTGTGGCTCCGTGGCTCTGTCGTGCTCATATCTTCCAGCGTCTCTACCTGCTGTCGAGCAGGAATTACGCACGCGATTCGACAGGGCTGGATGGATATCATGATGCAGGTTAGCCGGGAAGATAGTGGACGATGTCTCCTTCGCGATCTCATTTTTTCTTTGGGTTCCTTCAGATTTCGCATACCCGTTTTATTATTTCCTTTATCCTCCGTTGGCTTTGCTTTTTTTTTTACGCCAAAGTATCAATGTATCCACCAACGGCAAGCGGAAACATACATGAATCGAACCGTCCATCACCCCATCTGTGAAGATACCGTGCTTCATAGGAAGAACCAGCATTATATCACTGCTGAAGCGTACTGGCCGTGGCTCATTGCATTCGAATTATGCAGAACAACAAACGACACCATGCGTTGAGGCACGGAAAATGAAGCGTCGTGCAATAATGTCCCAGCCCATAGCAATATTTCGTAGCCCACAAGTATGCCCCAACTAAATGTAATTGGATGGTCTAGGAAGCTTCACACGACCCTAATGCGCAGCCCACGATTCCGATATTACACGTATGACACGTCTCTCCTATTGTTCTTGAATTATTGTGTCACCAGCGAGCCGGCGAAATCGACAGCGAGCGCGCAAGCCACCAATAAGGGTGTGCAGATAAATCTTCATGTTCTAAATTTTAACTAAAAAAGAAGGACTCCCTAACTCCATCTGACATGCCTCGGGATTACCTTCTGGGTAAGGCGGAAGAAGGGAACGATAGTTGCTGTCTTTTGGAATGAACACCCAGCCATTCCCCGCACGGATTGTTGTCGCTGTGGCATTCTGAAGCTCACGTTTAGGTTCTATCATCGCCTTTGGTTGCATTTTGATTTCAATTAGGAGGGCGTAATTTTGCTCTCGTGCATCAGATTGAAGGGGGCTCGAAGGTATAAAGACCGCCCTACTTTTTTTCTATCTATCCTCTTCATCAGAACTCCTTGAACGCCACAATCACAACTCGAATGGACACCTTTACCAACATCACCTCCACCGAAGCTCCCGCTGACAGAGAGAAAGGTGGTTCAGGAGGAAACTGCTACTGTGTCGTCGCACGCACTACCGCCATCGAGAGCAACCCCGGTACCAATGGCACCACCATGGAGAACCCTCCCGTGGACACGGCGAAAGGAAGTTCTGGTGGTAACGCTTACTGTCTCTCCGGGTGAATGTCTCCCATAACTGAATCGTATGTTCACCTTTCTCTGTATCTTCATTCACCTCGCTCGACTAACGCTCTCCTCCACGGTCCAGATCATTGTTATTTTCCGAGTCCAGATTTTTCACGGGGCCTTCAACTTTGCCTTCTTCTACTTTTGCCTTCGACCGTGTTGTTTTATTAGCGAGAAATTCGCTTTCGTTTTCAGATTTGAGAGGCGTGGGAGGAGGAGTGATTCGATGATATGGATGATATAATATGTATACGCCATCGGTACAATAATACCAGCGTTTTACTCTAAATTCGGCATGGTTCGCTAAGGAGCAGATAAGGACTCCGATTGCTTTATCCTCGGCTTTCTAGCTAGGTTAATACTCGCCACACCCAAGAGCCAGTTCTGAACGATAACGCGCTTCTGAGTCATCGATTTTTCAGAGCAAGTGTCTATCTCGGATGAAAGTACCCCAGGCCGTCAAGGTTGAATATGGTGGACACGAACCAAATTTTCCAGTCGTTTTAATCGCTATGGCAGTATATCATCATCTCAGAAACCAGGGCGCTCACGGATAAATGTGGGCGTCCCAATTCAAACCGTCCCAACAGCCAAGCACAGATACGGAATCGGAGCAACGAAGTCTGGAATCGAGGGATAGTTCCGTGAACCAGGCCATACAGAAGTGTATGCAGTATCAGAAGGAACAAGATCAATAGCCATCCCGGTATGCTCGATTCGTGTTGTTTCATGGGCGTTTACGCACGGATAAGGTCCCGGGTGTAGAATAGGTAGTGGGGAATGTGCGGCTTGGAATGGGAGGCCCGGGGTGCGTCGACTGTCCTTTGATCGCAGCAGACGCGCTAGGATCAACATAACAATCTAACGACCATGACCTCCTATAATCACTCAGTTGTTGGATATATAGCGAAATAAGAAGTGGGATGTGGGATGCGGGGAAAAGGTGGAGGATTGAAATAGCCAGGGCTACAACCAGAGATGGTAGTTGGGAAGAAGAAAAGGTGATTAGGCCCTTCGTCTATTTGAAGAGAATAGTCGCCAACCTAGATCACCGGGAGCTGCTCTTCCACATGATGCATGAACAACGGGAAGAATAGAATAAGCTATATGGAACGCACCTGCACCAGTCAACTAGCCACTGGCCCTCGATCCTTTGCATACACTACCGCGCTTTCCAGCCGCCATAATCTTCCAGATCAGACGTGGTCGCTCCGAGTACCTGGGCCTGTTCGTGATGATGCGACGACTGCCGGGGGAATCTCAGCAAACCATAGGAGACGAATAAGGGAGTAGCTGCCAAAATTGTCCGTAATGCTAGCCCTGGAGGACCATGGAGGGACTGCATCCAAACACTGCACCGCTAGGACGCGGAGATATGACCAAGTTCATGGGCGGTTTAGGATAGGCGACATATGCAGAAGATTATCGATTAGACGTGGATATATGGAGTCACTGGCGAGCCTGAAGAGAGAAAACTTGCCGGCTCATCGCAGCTGAATGAGACAGTCCGCTGTTTTTTTTTTGTGAAGAAGGCGCATCCCCATTTTCCTTGATTCTCGTTCCACAGGGCGATATTGCAGAGTTTTTGGTACCGTCCTTGTCGATACGCATCTCAACTCACCCCACGGATGTACAGCAAGGGAAATATATGGGCCACTTCGAGAGACGTTGTGTTCAGGCCTCGTGATCGCCCAAGCAAAGGGATGCCTATGATATGACATTGCCCATCTCGCTCGCGTACTTCATCGACCACAGTTTGGGACTGTTGTATTTGTTTTTCGCAGGAATACGGACATCCATCAAGGACTTACCATTATGAGAACAACTCCATTTCGTGCGATTGTTTGGGAGCAGCCCTTTTAGGATATGTGGCGGAAGGCACTTTCTGGGAGAGATTCCAATGGACGACAAGTAACAATCATAAGCTATTTCCTACTCATTTGCGTGGATGCAACTACAAGGGGAGATTCAGGGAAATCCCACAAGATTGGCTTTTGAACAACAAACACACACAAAGGCGAGTTGAAGTTGCAAGCAGGCGGTTTATGAATCATCCTCGATATCCCCCGCATTCAAGATGTCGAACTCAGTTGACGAATTTCATCCAGTGTAAGCCACCTCTCCCTCGAGTCACCTTTCAGTCGCTCATCCCAATCTATGTGTCCATCAGCCACATCCTCTCTGACCGATCGATCAGCCAAAAGCGAAACATATTTCTTTTCTCTGTAAACCCATGGAAGGCATTCCAGATGTGCGGTGGTACGTCCGCTCTTTGACCTTGAGGCCAGCAGTAACATTTTCATGCTCGTTAATAGGGCTCAATTTTGAAAGGACCAAGCCAACGATCGAAGCTTTTTATCGCTGGATGGACCTCATCAACGATTCAGAAAAGGCGGGCACGTACCAGATCTGGAAAATTGACGTCGAGAGGGTCTACATACTAAACTACAAGGGGACTCGTATTGGGCAAGCACTCCCTCCCTCATCTCCCGATCTTTTGATGCCCGGCGATTACGCTGCTTACGGTACGCCATCTCCGGAATGTCTGTTGCTCACGAAGTTCAATTAATGTCAACAGTTAATCGCGATGGGGACTTAGTCCCGAAGATAATCGGACCCCGAAGTCACTTTTGCAACCTTTTTGAACGAACAATTATCTCTCAAGATAGGTCAGACATCTGGCCAGGAGAGATAGAAACACTTCTGTTGGTGGGTTCCCCCAGTTACTATGTACAATTTATATGCTTTGAACTAGACCTAGAACAAAATTTCGCCAGAGTTTTTAGGCGAAGTACAGGGAAGAGATCAAGGGAAATGTCTTATCACCGGCCAAATTTCCAATGAATCGGAAATTTTGTGGATCGCACCCCCGGCCTGGTGCGATCATGTGAGTTTATGGGCTGATTACATCGGGGGATTCGTGCTCATTTCTCCTTTCACAGTACACTGTGAACCATGGAGAGGTCGAGGAATACCTCACAACGGACAACATCATTACTCTCGACAAAAGACTTGCAGTTCTTTACATGGAAAATCGATTTTCGATTGATGCTGAGGTACGGCGCCATTACCGGAATTCCCAGTATGAGGCTGAAGTAATTCTCAATATATTTAGGACGAATATCGAATCGTTGTCTTTCAAGACCTCCCAGACGACCTTGTACTCCCGACCAACCTTCCCGCAGTCTCCGTTAAGAAATTTGACAAACGGGCGGATATCTTCTTCAAGGCGCATTTAAAGTGCACCCTTGGAGTCAATTTCTCGGCTGGGGATATCTATGACCAGCATACCGACGGCGGACAAGCCCTCATTGACCATGCGTTTAGTCCCGAATTCGATATCAATGGGCCGGTGTGGAAGACACCAATTGGAAAGGATGTCCTTTGGCAACTCATTAACGATTAGTAATGTGGGATCTTTTTTACATTGGAAACGTCCCTTAGTCCTGAGGTAGTCAAATTGTGGTGGTGAATGTTATGGAATGTATCCCGATATTTTATAGATCAGGCGGTTGAAGGAGAACTCTCTGATGAATCGAGTACGGTGCCAATGATGATCCTGTGATGGGTTTGAATAGATTTGAAAGAGATGGAGTAAGATTGAGAACTGGGAACTGAAATGAGAACATGCTCGAACTTGTTCGTCTTCGGTGTTGGCTGAGGCTGAGTGGGGATATTTTTTCGGTGATGACAGTTGTTCATGCATGCGGGGACTCATGTGACTTTTCCAGCGTTCCCAGTGCACGATTAATACTCCCTAGACCGGTAACCGATCTGTATAAGAAGGCAAAACCTGCGTTATACAGATCGGTAAATCTGAGTTTAAATCCCCGTACCGCGCGCCTCCCACGCCTATTTCCATAAAAGGTTCGACGATTTCTGACCTCCCCTAAACAATCCGGGCCGGCACACGCCAAATGTTCCCGGTCGTTGGTTCATCGTTGCGTTTTCCTTGCCTTCTTGCTTTCCAATTGTCTCTGATATTCTCGCTGGAGCAAAACGTATGCCACCAAAGAAGTTTCAGGGAGCTTCCAAAGTCAAACCGCTTGTTTTTAGGGTACTTCCCTGATATTCAAGCTTCAAATTCCTCAACTCCGTGTCTGCGCCTTCCAAAACTTAACGTTAAATTTCGAATTTATTTTATATTTCGAGTTCTATCAGTTTATATTTAATATAGACCATTTATGCATGAACAAATGCGCCCTGAAAGACGTGGTAAAAGGAGGACGCGATTTTATGGCGTGTAACGTGACCAGATTGTTTAGGGGAGGTCAGAATCAACGAACTTTTTATGGAAATGGTCGTGGGAGCCGCGCGGTACGGGGATTTAAACTCAGACGTACCATCCTGTATATCGAAATTCTCATATACAGGATGGTCACGAGCCTAAATACTCCCATCTTGATCCTAGATACCCCAGCAACAACAGTGAAGGGATAAATGTTGCGCGGCAGGCACTGCGCGTAACCGCGGCACGCCCCACCAGAAACGCGTCGCATAGCCTAGAATAATCCAATTATATCGGATTTGGATCGATGGGCATGTAAGTGGGTTGGTCTGTTCAATGCAGTAGTAGCATTACTGCGAGAACGGCTGTACGGAAGGTGATAGAAAGACGAAAACACGTCAGAGAGTTGTCGATGGCAAGGTCAAGAAAGAATGTTTCGAGAGCGATGAATTCTGTACTGAACGGCGAACGACGAACCACAAGGTATTCTGTCTAACATCCTCTTCCTACGGCGTGACAGAAACATGACATAGATTGACCGTACTATCCATGCCTTCGCAGCATGCCCATAGTACGCCTGCAAAACGGAATATCAGGCGCATACAATCCAATATTGTTCTGGGATTTGAACATGTGGGCAAGGAGGTTGGGTCAATCCAGTAACGTTACGGACAAAAATGTCTTTGTGGAAGGGTGAAAAGGACTCGGAGCATCGTGAAAGCAGGATAAAAAATTGTCCATGTGAAACCCGAGTTAATGAGAGAACGATTGGGGACCTGAACCGGGAGAGGCTGAGAATGCCGACAAACCCACAGATGGAACTGACGATACCCAGCGGAGTCAAGGCCAGCGTTCCGCAAGCCAGACATCCCGAACCCGTCAGCGAGCACAGCCTACTTATCCAAGTAGGATTAGAACAATACAGAATACCAACTTCCGCGTAAAGTAACAATTCGTACGCCTCACCAGAAACACGTCATGGATTGAACAACCCTGAGATCGAAGTCTGGGACCATGCCCATCGCATAATAGCCTAGAGGATTCTCTAGTATGGACTTTGAACGTATGGGCATGTAAGTGGGTTCGGATCGGCTCAATCCAGTAGCGTTTCGGCGAGAGCGCCTTCATGGAATGTGATGTAATAGAATGAAAGCAGGGCAGAGAATTTTCAATGGCGAGGACAACAACAATGCGTTCGGGCGAGGACGATGATCCATGAATGGCGAACGACGAACCCCACAAGGGACTCTGCCTCATCCTATGCCTTGACAGAAACATGACATGGATTGACCAACTTGACTCCATGAGCTATGCCCACAGTACGCCCCCAAAACGAAACATCGTGGGCTTTGAACGTACGAGCAAGGTATCGAGGTGAGGTTGGTCCAATCCAGTAACGTTACATCGAAGACGCCTCTGTGGAAGGGTGATAAAGAGAACCAAGATACACAGTTGTCGACGTGAAACCCGAGTTAAAGAATGAACGACTAGGGCCCTGAACCGGGAACAGAACGAAGAAGCTGCTGCGAACGCCGAAAAACCGCAGATAGATCTAAGGGTGCCCAGCGGCTGCCAGTAGATGTAAAATTAGAAACGAAGAGCTCACTCACACCGATGGCTCGTCACCGTTATACATTCACCCATAGGCCGTCGTCAGAGCCGCGAGGTGTCTGTCCGAGGGCCATTACTGGTTATCATGCATATACACAATGTTCTTTGAGGCGACGTAAAATGTATCGTTTACGGCGTTCAGTCCAAGGGTGATTTCAAGAACATAGCGCGTACCAGACGTATCCGACAGCGCGAAGGAAGTGAGCACCGAGTAAGTCGATGTCCAAGACGATTTCTTTCAATTGATATTGCCGGTAACGACGTCCAAGTTATAACTGCGATAGTGGCTTCAGCTTTGAGTGAGATGAGAGAGGCTCGTTGACGTTGGTGGCAGAGCTTTGTTCCCGACGCAGGTTTGAGGTCGACTTTGGTTGTGTTTTGCAAGGCCCTCCGAGTCGACATGATCTAGGCTCTGAGTATCGATCGCGCATCCTCCCATCTCTCCCTAAGCCAATAAGTACACTCTATCAAGACCAAAATTAAAGAGTCGAAGTTCCCACGGCACCCATCTCAGTTTCATCGCCCCATTCATTTTTGTGTACCAGCCCGAAAGCAACCCTCTGTATTGATTGACGTTATAATATCAGTGGCAAATTGATTCAGTACGGCTACCGTAATCTCCTGCTCAAAGACTCCCATCTAATAGTTAGAGCGAGTGGCGCATTCCGGCTCGCTATTATCCCTGGTTAATGTTATTGTGGTTTCGGACGTAAGTATGTGCTGGACTCCGGCGATGCACGACGTTCGACCTGGGCTGTATCAGGCGCCTCAGGAAACAACAAGGATGTGCGTCGATGATTTAGTTTACCAATTCCCAATTATCAAGCTGAACGACATCAACAACCCATGCGATCAGAGTCCTACCTATTCCTGATTTTCAGGTTGTCAGCGTCGAACGTCGAGCGTTGAGCGCCTGAGCGACGACAGATGGTTGTCTGGGGACAAATCTGTGAAGTTCACAGAATGCGTACGTATCATTTATCCCTGTTCGCCGTTGTTCTTATTGTCGCTCTGACATTCTCATTGTTTAATTTCCAGGTTCCCATTATCCGTCTTCGCCACCTATTAGGTGGACCGTGAGACACGCAATTGTTGTAAGTAATTTTTTCTCACCGAATAGTAAGTTAGTAGAAGGGGGATTCCAAAGATATAAAGACCCCCATGCCTTTCCGTCACTTTTCCTTCTCCAGAACCTCGTTCACGTTCTACATACAGCCAAACTCGAAGTCAAATGGATTCATTCATCCCCATCCCCATCTCCACAGACGTTCCCTCCAATAACGAGAACGGAGGTGCAGGAGGGAACGCCTACTGTGTCGTTGCACACACCAGCAGCATCGAGGACTCGGAGACGCTCATTAACATGGAGAATGGAGGTTCGGGTGGGAACGCTTACTGTGTCGTTGCTTGAATTCCTCGTCTCCGAATATTATCGTGCGTGGATCCCTATCGCCCAATCTTCACGTTGCTAAAACCCACACTTCCTCTCTTCAGATCATGTCATTCTCATCACCACCAACCTTTTTATTCTCCTTCGCAATTCCCGAGTATCCCGAGTCGGATTCATATAATTTATGGCGACTTTCCAAGATTCCCTTCCACTTTTACCTTCGACCTTCGACCTTCGACCTTCTTCCTTCCCTTCGATCCATGTTGTTTTATTATGTAGTTCATTCCTTCTTTCGACCATTATTTATTTTTCGCATTCAGACAGGACGTGGGTGGGATAGGCGGTTTGATAATCAAGCATATACATAATCATAATCCAAACTACAGCGTTGCGTTGTATGATCGCTCTAAACCCGGTGTGAATTGGTCGATTAGTGGACTACCGTTACGCGAGATGAAACACCACTATCACCGTTCGGAAAAGGCTCCTGAGCTGTCCTGATCTTTGAGGCCTCCGCATCTCCTCGGTTGTTCCGATCGTCAAGCGTGTTCGTGAAATTGTATGGTCGTCTCCGTCTGGGTTCCAAATCGAAGAAAAAAAATAGAGGACGATGAAGAAATGAAACATCATTATTAAATAACTTCTTCCTCACAGTGGACAATAAAGAAATCGATCCCAATCGGAAGCGAGATAAATTGGATCTACGGACCCGATGAACTCCACCCGCCCCACCAGTGAGAATGAACCCTTGCCATTCACGAATATCATACACGACACGGGACACGCCGGGACGAACTGAACAGTTTGAAGTAGTTCGCGTACCATGCCGATCTATAATGAACCCGCCAAAAATTGAGCAGCTCAAAAAAAGATAGTCATGGAAGAATTGCAACCCCCATGAAATTAGTCCGTCCGACTGTCATTCCGCACGGACATGACGCCGAACCGATGGTTTTGCGTCGGGAGGTTCATAAAAGAAAATGGGAAGGACGAAGAGAACCCCCCAGATACATAACATATCCAACGAACGCCCGGGCCCGAGCCCCACCTTCTGACACAAATGTCCAGAACCTGGATTCACCAAACATGGGGAAACCGACTTGGAACCGGCTTGCATCACCCCCGATCTACGAGGGGCATGGCGAGATAAACGCATGCCAGACCCAAATACATAGAAGAAAGGTAGACACGGCTGCGAAAATGGAGTCAAGTGGCGATGCGACGCAGAAATTAGGGTTTCCGAGCAGACTCCAAATGCCTAATCGAAAACCCAAAACTTCAATATCGTCCAACCCCAATCCCGCAGAACTCTCTCTACCCCATTCGTGTGAACACCATGGAACAATGATTAGACTCGCCATACAAGATATCTCCATGATCAAAACTCATAACACAACGTGGATTGCCACAGGCTCTCCAAAGCGCAACAGCCCATCGCATAGCCCAAACTGGTACAAGACGACGACCCCATACGTAAGCTCGGGGGCAAATCGTGTTTTACGGTGAAAAGGTGGTCGTATAGGGCGACGATGAGAGAAAAGAAAGCAGGGATGAAGGATAATGACGAGCACCATCAGCGTGCGAGCGAAGGGTTCGAGTCGCTGGACCGGGAACCTAGCGAGCGCTGGCAGCAAATAAGAAGTTCCGGAACGCCGATAGAGTTTCCAGTATCCAATCGTCCAGCAGATGTAAAGGAAAGGGCTTACGAATGGCCCTTGCACATTCAAAATATTCACGCCGCCCAACCCAGATGCAGTTCAGGCAGGTGGGACCATCGAGAACTCTACGTGGCCACGAATCAGACCCGCCAAAGGACCAGCGAGAAAATAATGCCATGGAGCTTTCAGATATGCCTGTAATGTTCTATAGGATGCCAAATGAGAAAAGGAGAGGAGGAAGAAAGTACGGCGGCGACAAATCTCGCGACCAGCCTTCAAAAGGGATGTTGCGCATCGAAGCAGCAGCGATATTGAGCGATATTAAGATGTTAGGACACCTTCGCACGGATGAGAAATACGGTAGGTTATATTTTGGTGGCATCTGGCAGGAGGATCATCATGAAAGGAGGAAGGAAAAAGTGAAGGAATCTCAGTTTGGTTGTGTGTGGCAACACCGTCTTCTAATTCGAACGACTCCGACTGACCTCCTTGAGCCAATCCCGCCCGCAACCGATTATTCAGGTGTCGACTCCAAATCCCAGGAGGATCCTAGGTGCGATAACATTTTATTAGTTTCTTCCCGCCCCCATTTCACTTCTAGTGAGACTCAACTTGAATTTCACCCTCACAGCGTCACTCCGAGTCCACACGGCGCGCAGTCCTTGGGACACGACGGGCGTATTGGGTGATTTAGTATTGGCTCTACAGTGGATGAATTTCCGTGGATGACTTTCCGCAAGGTTTTAATCCAAGGAATAAAACATATTCAATGATGGCGCTACCAAATTAGGGGTCGAGGATTAAAAACCATTCTATTCGAGGGGTCGGGACCCTCTGAATAGGATATGCTTTTAATCTTTTGACAGCGGCATCGCGGCAAAGATCCTCGCCTCTCGATAATCCAGGATTAAAGGCTTACGGAAAGTCATCCAAGTATTTACAAAGTATTTATTCCTCTTTTCTCCTTCCTCGCACTGTCACTGCCTCCGAGGATTGTGGGAGATCGCATCGAGCTACATCCAGATTTGATCCACATGGGTGGAATCGCTCTTTCTGCCGGGCGTGGTTCTGCCTCGGCTTGCTTTCTCATCCTTTCGAATCGGAAAAATACAAATGCAATTGCCCTTCATCCGATTAGAATCATGTGCATCCAGCAAGCGGCTAAACTTATAACCCTCGCGGCATTGGAACGTCAAGCTCTCATTTTTCTTTATAATTCAGGCTGCCTTTCTTCTCTCTTTCAGTCTGGCATAGCATATCATACACACATAACCACCGCTGCAAGTCCTCGCATAGTTTTCTTAGCATACATACCCAAGCAATTTAAACGGTCAACGGCTTTCAACTTTGACGCGTTTGGTCACCGGTCAGGAGTCTTTTCAGGGGGTGCCTTTGGGGTGCCTCAGCAAATTCCATTGGTTGTCAAGCAAAAACAAAAACCTTCACTGTTCTCTCTCATCAACGGTCAAAAAGTCCCCCTTCCCTCCTTCGCTCAGAAGCGACTCACTCTCTTAACAACCACATTCGTTTTACATACCTAGAGTTCCCACGAAATGTTCGCAAACCTTCTTAACCTTTCCCTCCTGGCTCTCGCCCTTCCAATTACCACCCTAGCCAGCAGCTACCATGGAAATCCCATTCTTAACCGCCACCACGATATTGCCAGGCGTGCAGAGGGCAACGTCGAGGTCTTCAAACGTTTCAGCGGTGCAAAGTGGTCGTATTATAACGTTGAGACTGGTAATGCGTGAGTTACCCTCATACGCCCGATTTTTGTCCTCTCATCAATGCTGGCTTGATACACAGAGGATCTTGTGGACGGTTCCACAAAAATAGTGACTTTGTATGTTTAAAGAACATTTGCCTTACTCTCCCGCACTAATTCTCATTAACGTAGACTGTTGCGATGAATGTGGCGGTACTTATCCTCCTTTTCTTGGCATTTTCTCGAAATTTAACCTGGCTCGTATAGCAAATGAACAAGGGAACCATGTGCTTCAAGACCATCAGGTTGACTTATAATGGAAGGACCACGACTGCTAGTGTCACCGATACCGTGGGTTATCGTTCTCTTGAATTTCCCTGATACCCTTCTTCACCCGATGTTTGCAGTGCCCTAAATGCCCTTATGGCGGTCTTGATCTCACGGAAGGTCTCTTCAGTTTCTTCGCACCTCATTCTCTGGGCATCATCTACGGTGAATGGGAGTTCACCGATGGTAGCAGCAACCCCGCTCCTCCTCCTCCTCCCAAGCCAACCACGACCTGGCGCCCAACGACCACTTGGACTCCTCCCGCGCTCCCCACTACCACCCGCAGGCCAACCACCTCCTCCACTCCGACCCCGACCCCTACCACGTCCTCCACCAGGGAATCGTCTTCCAGCCGTTCATCGTCTCGTGCTTCGTCATCAGCTTCCAGCTCTGCTAGTGTTGACTACTCAAGCGCCGGGCTTGCCGTGCCCACCGGCACTATCGATCGCAACCCTGGCCAAGTAGAGAACCTTGCCGACCTTACCCAACTCTTCGTCCAGCTCGGAGGCATCGCCCTCGCGGGAGCGAATATTTAAATATTGTTTCTGACGTTTACTAGGGAAACATGTAGCGGCCTGGTTATACTGAGTATTTGGGTACCTAATGTACACCCGATTTGCGGCAATTGATGTTGCTTCAACCTCTTATTTCATCTTCTTTTTTTTTCACCTCTTACGTATCATACGCTCTCGCCCCCACACGCTCCAGCGTTCGTCCGACTTGCCACTATACCCGTTAAGGATGAGGATTGCAAATTTCCTTCCTGCTCCATTTTTTTGGGCGCTAGATCCGATGGTACTGGAAACGCCCTATGGGTTCGTTGGATCGCGATTCTTCTACATCCCGGTTTTATCTCCTCTTCCTCTTCCCCTTCCTCTTCCTCGTGTTCCTTTTTTATTTCGAATCTGGCGTCTCCTCCGTCCCTCATTATAACTCGGTACATTTTCGTCTGCTTCCCACTGTGACTCGTGACATGGGCTTTTGCCGCTGTTTTTTCCAAGGCATTAGCAAACAGGGATTGCTTGACTGCTCCCTGCTTTTCCTGTTTCTCCGTTGTTCTCTTAGACTTCCATCGAAGGTATACACCTGAGTGGCGTATTTCCTGTACTCGATGTATCATGTAATCGAATTCCTTTATCGGTCGCACTATATCACAGGGCGAAGAAAATCGGGGATCTTTGCATTCACGTTGTTTGTTAAGTAGCCATGTTCGGAAAAAAACAACTGACTGGATGAAGATATGGCATGATGAATCGCATGTTCGAATTTTTCGCCCTCTCATAGCTGAGTTCATGCAGTATTTTTCCCTCTCTTGCTTCAGACTTCACATCCTACCTTTGAGTCCATCCTGATGCTACCTTTCTCACCGCACTTCTTCTGCGAACGCACTCAAAATTCATCTCTCCCCTCGACTCGAGTTCAGTGACGTACTAAATACATAATGGCCCTATCTATTCCATCTCGTAGCGGTATTGTCGCTGATAACGCCCGACGTCCTGCTTCCTGTCAGGATCCATGTACGAACGAATCTGCCGAAGTGGGTCCCAGGGCCTTTCGTACGACCCATGACTATGGGGATTCTTCCATATGCCAAGGTATCGAACGAAATCCTCCAGGTCATACTGGCGCAATCGATCTGTGGGGTTAGTTGGGGCTCGTTCCGCATACGGAGATGGATCACGAGACACGACGTGGAACGTTATGGTAGAAAAGCACCGACAATATGAGATGAACGCACGGACGACCAAGAGCTGTGGGCGCTCGAATAAAGGACCCTGAACCTCGGAAATGTTGGGTGGAGACCGGGATTCACATAAGCGAATGATATTCGCCCTGTATACGAACGCGAATAAAACTCCACCAACCTCCATGAGCTATCAGTTGCCCGCAGTGCCCGCGTGAGAAGTGCCAAACCATAAACCCCAGGATGGATCGTTCTTTATCCCAGATCATTTCGTACGACCATGGCTATGGGACATCCACATATGCCACGAGATCGAACGAAATCTCTGGATCATTCTCGATCGATCCGCGGGGTTTGCATGGTAGTTCTCGCATCCCGGTAACGATCCAAAAGGACGGATTTGTGGAAACCAGCAGGGCAATAATGAGAAGAAAAAGAAGGGAAGACGGACGCAGAATGCAAAAAGATATCCAGAGATAAAGAAAGGAAGGAAAGGGGGAAAAAGGTGGTGCCCAACCCAACCAAACCAGGGGATCGGCTCCGCATGAACGAGAAATACAGAAGTTGTTCCGTATTCTGGTCGCTGTCGATAGCAGAATGAACGAACAACTAGATTGCCAGGCTGCGTTGACGTGATTCGATCGACAGCGTTTAATCTGGCTTTGGACGTATGAGCAAAGAATTGGTGAAAAGGGTTCGGATCATCATGAAAGCCGGAAAGAAAATTGTCGATGTGAAACCTGAGTCAAAGAGAGAACGACGAGGACCTGAACCGGAAGAGCCTGATAATGCCGAAAAACCACAGGGACAACAAATGATACGCGGCGGCGGGCAGTAGATGTAAACTCGGAAGGGAAGAGCTCACCTAGATAGCTGATCGATGATCAACGATGCATCCACGTTCACGATAATGCGCATGCATACACCCAGACTACATGTCACAGACCCAGAATATCCAGAACGACATGTAAAGCACGAGGTAACTGTTCAATTATTGATGTTGATGTTCTCGGCTGGTAAACATCAAATGCGTCGTAATGAGTTCACGGGCGATTTGGAGACGCGACTTACTGGAGGTATCCGCCAAGGAATGATTGCCTAGAGTTGGGCACACAGGATTCCCAGATATGAGCGATATGGCCTGTAACATGAGCGATGTCAGGACACAAAATGTAAAGCAGCGACAAACGATCTGACGAACAAGAGTTTCATCCCAGCGTATCGGAAGGTCTAGTTGGGAAGGTAAACAACAAGAAAAGTTGGATCTCGCTTGTAAGAGGACTTTTGAGCAGATGAGAAGGAGGACGCGTCCCAGTCGTTGACCATGCTGATGGCAAGAGGAACTCAGGAAGAGCTTGATTCCCGACGGGCGCCGACCTTGAAAATCAACTTTGGTTGTGTGTGGCAACACCCTCCAAGTCGGCGTCAACCTGTTGATCCCCTCCGTGTCCCTTCCACTTCTCCCTCTGTCAGTAACTTCATCGAGGACACCAAGACCGAAATGAAAGCATCGAGCTCAAGTTCCAGCTACATGTAGAAACTTTGTCGTGCCCCACCCATGACACATGTTCATGTACCAGCCCCAAAGTGACCCGAAAGATCACTGCCGAGATCCTTGAACCCATACTTAATTGTTTTCCTCCTCGACTTGTCCTCGACCTTGATATGTCAGTACTGTTATGTTTTTCCTCTGATGCCAGAGGCTCCTGTCTAGTAATTGATTTTATTCGAGTGAGTGGCGCTTGCCAGGTTGTTTATTGTCCCTGGTTAATATTATTATTGTGGTTGCGTATGTCGGATGTGCTTACTAGATTCCGGCGATGCTGGACATTCGACCTTAGCCTGTTATATTCCTGAGGGAACAATAAAGATATTCCCTTATCTTTGCTTTTCTAAGCAACAAACTGAATGTCATCGATCCGGAATGCGAGCACGGTCGTGCTTACGGCGAGCGTTGAATGTTGAGCGCTTGAGCGACGACAGCGGTTCATTAACATTCAACGCTCAGGATATACGATATAGTTTTGCATCTCATTTTCTCCGGGTATTCAATTCGAGCCCTCTTTACGAACGACTGTCAAGTTCACCGCATTTGTTCCCAGTTCTTCACTACTCTTATTGTCGCTCTGGCACTCTCATTGTTCTGTTCAGGTCCTATTCTCTACTTCAAATTTCGGGGTGGGGCGTACGTCATGCAATTGTGCTTTGAAGTGGAAGGAGGACTCTTCCAAAGGTATAAAGAGCGCCATGTCCTTCTACCATTTTCCCCTCCAGAACTCCGAGTCGTTCTACACCCGAACTCTTTCACGACCAAACTCATATTCAAATGGATTCCTTCACCTACATCGCCATCCCTACCGTTGAAGTCCCCTCCGATAACGAGAACGGGGGGTCAGGAGGGAACGCCTACTGCGTCGTTGCACACACCATCACCATCGAGGACTCGGAGACGCCCACCAACATGGAGAATGGAGGCTCCGGTGGGAATGCATACTGCGTCATTGCTTGAAAGACCCCATCTTATGCTACGTATCCGATCATAATCGTGCGTTACTCCCTCTCTCCATCGCTTCATTTTTCTGAACTGACGCTCTCCTCTCCTCAGATTATCACGTCATCATCACGACCATTTATCCTCTTATTTTATCTCATTCCCGATTCCAAGTCAGATTCATATAATTTATGGCGATTTTCAAATTTCGCCTTCGGCTTTAAATTTTGCTTCGACCTTCTCCTTCGCTTCGACCTCTGTTGTTTTATTACTTCCTTCCTTTTTTCGACGGATATTTTATTCGCGTTCGGGAGTGGGGCGGGAGGAAGGGCAGTTTGATTATCAACGTATACATAATTATCATACAATCACATTATTTTATTCGGATGCTCTAAACTCAGGCCAAATGAGTAGACAATGCAAGGTAAGATAACCACCGCCATCGCAACGTGGCGAATGTTCATAGGCTTCCAAAGCTCAGCGAAGAGGATCCGGAAAGACAATGAAATACAATGAAGGAGGATAAATATCCTCGAAAAGAACGAAAAAGAAAACTCCCCAATTCACGCACAGACGGCCGAACTACAGGCGCGAGTCCTCCAGTGAATTCCCCGCGACAAGGTTGGATTAAGACAGACATTCAAATAAGCAAATGAATTCAAGCCCGTACGCGAGCTCGCACACATCAATCAACCCTACCAACGCTCCTTAAAAAATCAATTTCATGTGGTGTGATACAAGAAGGCCCGAACCATTAAACAAAACCCCGGGGATCGAATCTGCCGTAGTTCTGCAGGGGCATTTCATTTCGTACGACCATGGCTATGGTACACCACAAGAAATTCTCGAGCCCGGCGCGTTCAATCCGCGAGGTGTCTTAAGTCCTTGTTCGCGCCTTTCATGTGGGATGGGGTCCCGACGCTTATATTCTACGAGATTGGGTGGAAGACCCAAAAACGATGGATCTGTGCAAATAAAAGGGAAGAAAAAACGCAGAACGAAGAACCACACAAAACGCACCCAGCGACCAAGAATCGGAAAAAGGAAGCATGTGGAAACGGTGCCCAACCAAATCAAGCCAGAGGATCGGATTTGCAAGCGACAGACAGTCGTTTCGTATTCTGTTTCGCTATACACAAGCGAACAGAAAGAACGAACAACTGATGTTCGAAGCGCTAGCCGTGCTGATGCTGATGTGGCCTGAGGAGAACGCATCCCAAAGTCGTTTACTGCCACCTCCCCAGGCACCGTTTTGCGAACAAAAGAATTGGGCGAAGTATGGTGAATCCGGAAGGCCAGGATTCGTGGCAACTAAGCAAGGCAACCAACGATAAGAAATAAAAATAAAAAGGAAGAGAAATCACAGAATGAATGAACAACGAAAACACCCCAAGAGATGAACGAGTGAATGAGATAGGAACGCGGGCGGATCGGATGTGCCACCTGGTAACTGATTCAAAATCTGTTTCATATCCTGACGGCTATGCAATGCATCAACCAGAAGAAACAAACGAACACCGAAGCCACGCTGGCGCGATTCGATCCAGGGATTCAGTATTGGCACCCAGAAGTATCCACAACTTCCAGTCGTTCAGAACCAGGATAGAGGGACGTATGGAGAGATGGCGAAGAAAGAATAATGGTTATCGAGGATGCCCATGCATTTCCCATGAGATTGCTTCAAAGACCACTGCCGTCGAATGCCCAGAATACACGGAGAAAAAAACGGAGTGTGGTGTAAAGAAAGGGCTGCATGCTGCATCCACGGCCGAAGTTTTCGCGAAGAAGAAAGTGATAAAGCATCTCAAAACATGGACTAACAGAGGAGGAGGCCATCATGGGTAGGCGAGACGACAAGTGATGGTTGGGAGGGGTGAAGAACGAAAGCAATGGATGTAGCAATAATGAAAGCGCACCATAATGACACAGTCTCCCAATAACGAAATTCACCAAGCACGACCTAGACAAGATATAAGAATCAACCGGAAGGCCGCAGAGAATCACGGACCCATGCAGCTGGTTTCCCCATTGCCCTATATTAGATATCCAATAAAAATCGAACGAATAGACGAAATACGTACTGCGCACCCAATAAATGCCGTTTGGAGCAACACACGACCAGCGAAACCGCGCTCCTCTCTCGTTCTCAGGGTCTCTTCTCCCCTGTTTATTGAGGCGAGGAATGATTTCATGGTATCCCTCCTCGTAGCGCCATATATCCATTGACTCTGTCCATGACGTTAGCTGAGGGTCGTCGAGGAGGATAAAGAGATTGGTCTGGGTTTATCCTTACTGGAGGGGATGGCCCGGGCCGCTGAAACCGAGAAGATATTGGATAGAACGATGAGAAAGAAGCCCGCCAGCTGGAGGTTTGTGAAATGACAGAGGGATGCAATCTGATGAAATACCCTTGGTCGATGACCTAGAGTAAAAGCACAAGCAAACCGCTGCGAAATCCGACCGAGCAGGTCACGGTGTTGGAGTTCAGTATCACATAGTCCGAAGTCTATCGGAGATGGGCACAGTTACTTGGGCGTGAGCTACCGAATGGCGTGGAAGTTAGTTTGGAAGCCTCGAAAAACAGAGGATCAGTTTGGTGTTGTGTGGCAACACCTTTCCCATGGTCACTTGCTCGTCCTTCATCTTGCCTTCGTCCAACCTTTCGTCCTACCATTCCTCCGTTCTCTGCCCCACTTGCACGAGTGCAGCTGACAGCATAATTTTTCACCTCTCGACCCATCAAAATCTCCCACCCCTATGGATTCCCTCCTCTCACAAATACTTATACAATCAGAGTGCAAGGCTCTGAACATCATGCAAATAGGCTGATTGTTGCCCCTCTCGAGTCAACAACTGGCTGTTAAGCATGAAATACGAGCAGTTCTTTCGAGGCGTCCTCTGAATTGTAGGAGTAATGGGGTTGACTGTTCTTTTCACTCTCCCATTCACGTCCTATCCGCCTGCCCTTATCTTCCCAGCATCATCACATACCCGCGCGCCTCTTTTTCATTCGTCCCTCGTCTCCGGTACATGTGGGAAGTTTCTACAGCTTTCAGGACCTGGGGGGTCATATGTCAGCATGTGGAGCAGCTAGGAGACGGAGATAGCTACGGAGATCTTGCGGTCGGAAAATCACGATGTGGGGAGATAATAAGCACAGTTGAACCGCTTTCCATTTCCACCTTCTTTGAGCAAGTTCCACCATACAGGGATGAATACGAGAAATGGGTAAGATGGTGAAGTCAAGTTTATATCCTTATGCCGCTTTCAGGAGAACGATACAAGGTAAATACGGAGAAATTAACCTACATTAGAGCGTTCCTAAGTATTAAGGTATCCGAGGGAACATAAACACCATCTACCCGATCGCGCTGGACCAACATAGCAGAACCTTACCAGTGGGAATGTTGGGGTCATTGTCCAAGGAACTGGACAAGAGTCTAAATGCAGCATTACGCAGCAGGGAGAGATGAAACCCGCGTGTGCGTTAAGGGACGGAGACCCAACATTTCGCTCCGACGAAAAACTAAGAAACAAAGGAAGGAAAAGAAAAAGTGATTGATATCCACAAGCAATGGAATAAATAGGCTCAGCGAACGAACGGCGCGCTTAAATAAATGGTGGGTAAGATCGAATAGTATCCTATGCACCAAGAAATCGACCACCAAAAATAAAAACTCCTCAGGATCGAATTTGCCATCTTCTCGCCCAGGTATACTTGTGTCGTACTCTGGACGGTAGTCATGCGGGTGAATGTGCCAGCAGAATGGAACCAACGAACAAGTTATTTGCCGAAGAGGTTGAGTAACCATTCGCGCATGGAGAACTCGCGATCGGCTGAAAATGTGGGAACAGACAAGAAATGGGAAAAAAAAACCCCTCCGACGATGTTCAGAGAATAAGAAAATGCAGATCTAGATCGAAAAGAAAACGGTGAAACCACACCAAGCGATGAGGAAAGGAAGCAAGGAAAAAGAGAGTTCAACCAAAACCCCAACCAAACAAAACCAGCGGATCGGATCCGGATATGAGACGACGCATCGCATAAACCAGCAGATAGATAGGTAGAACGAACAAATAATATCAAGGCTGCCATGGCGCGATCCGATCTGCGGTGTATGGTATAGTAAAAAATCGCAAGTCCACAGCTCCAAGTCGTTCGTGATATGGAAAATATCGGACAAGGAAAAGGTCATGATGCGTGGAGGGACCGAAAGTCGAGAATCATGTGTGTGGCACCGGGACAGGAAGCGCGAAACCACTCAACCCCGGCCAAGGATTGAATCTGCCACCGCTTATTCGAGATTATTTCGTATGACCATTGGTATGGGACTCCCCCATAATGCCAATATTATCAACCGAAATCCCGAGAGCAGTCTGGCATGATCGATCCATGGGGTTTGGTACTCGTCCGCGCGTTCCCCGCTCGTACAGGACAGGGTGGATTTGTGGAAAGCATCAGGACAGGGGCAACGAAATGGCATGCAACACACCCAGCGAGCCGATTGGGGATGCACATCCTGACCCCGGCCTCGACACGCACCTCTCTCTCTTCCACACCCCTTGCTTCTCAGTTTGATTGAAGTCGTCCGAATTCTTTCCTAATCCATTTGATAACACCCCTTAATCGTACTGTTAGCATTCAAACTAGACAGGCGAAGCACCACGATACGATACCTCGATCGAGCGCCGGGATGCAGCACAAATGACCAATGTATCGAATACTGGCACAACTCAACAACGTTTGGAATCCCGCCGGATTTCGACGCGAGGACCAAAAACGGGCTGTAGCGGGCAAAATTAGCTATTGAATGAACACCGAAATGAATGGGAAAAATACATACTAATACCATGCGTCTCCTAGATACACAGTAAAGCTTTTTAATCGAAGATGGAGGAATGGATGAATGAGCGCGGGAAATACTCACCGGCACCTTTTGAGACATTTAAAGAATATAACCGGCCTCTCGAAGAAAAAAGCGCCTCGCACTCAACCTAGAGAAACCCGAAGAGTAGGAAGGTCGTCCAAGGAACCCGGTGGGAGTATAGATTCAGGGAGGTGCACGCAATGGACCTTATGGGCGTGGTGGGACCTTCAAAAAAGTCGAAGAGAGCGAGGACAAAAATTCGCTCCTCGAAAAAAAGGGCCGAAAATTGGAATCCACAGCTAAAATAAGACAACGAAGTGCGAGTGGGCGATGCGTAAGATAAAATCTCCTGCACAAGAACTGTTGTCTCGTCTGCCAGTGGTTATGGGATGCATATACCACCGGACGAAACAAAACAAAACAAAGGCTGCTGGGCAGGATCGATCCGCGCATTGAACATTGAGTGATGCACACCTCGGCTGAGATAGGCAAGAACTCGCAAAAAACAAAAGCAAGAAAGAAAACCGGGGACATTCGCAGAGTGCGGGACGTGTAAGACCTGATAGAGATTGGATAGAATTCCCGAACGGATGGATTTGTAGTCGGGCAACAATGATAAGAAATAGAACCGAAGAAAACGCAAAAAGAAAAAAAACGACGTGAATGCCGCCAGCCGATGAATCAGTCAGTTGTGTCATATGCTGATGGACATGCAATGCAGAAGCCAGGAGATAAATACGTGGAACGAAGAGCAAGGCCGCCATAGCGCAGTTCGATCCGCAGTGTCTGGTATAAGTAGCAGGAAATTCGGCAATTCACATCGTCGGGTCGTTCGTGAAATGGAATTCGATCTCGAGGAAGGGGATATGGGGATATGGATAGATGGATGGAGGGCCGAACTGGGGAAAAAAACGACTGTTGAGGATGCATATGACCCCTTTCTTCTACCAGCTCTTTCAAATTCCACCAATTCAAGAATGCATGAAAAAGAAACGAAGGTGGTCATTGAATGGGGGACCATACACTGCATCCACGGCTGAAGCTTTCACCACGAAGAGAGAGATAAAGAACTCCATAGATGGAATGAGAAAGGAGTAGAGACGATAGAGCGATTATAGGGGGGGAAGGGAGAATGAAAGAAAGGGACGTAGAAAGCGCACCGACAAGCGGCCCAGATGTTACTCTCGATAACAATTTCATAGGCCACGACCTGGAAAAAGTATGAACTTTCAGAACGTCAACGTCAAGATGCCACGCATTCAAGGAATAACATCATGGCCTTACGCACCTTTACTCATGACAACATGAACGTGTGGGCTCAAGGCGACGCGGATGCATATGACGTGGCCTTCCGTGATCGCTTGCTGCTGCTCCGTCGCAATCGCCCGTGTTCTTGAGGGTGTCTAACCAACGTCGTCGAATACCTGATCATCGAATACCGGCGCCGTTCAGCATCCAAAAGTGTACGCGAGGCTCAGAAACATACCTGTAGGAGGCGAAATTAGTTATCCAATGAACACCAATGGTCGGACGAAATACCACCACAAATCCAATGTAAACATCCCACTCTACGGAGGGTACAATCGTTGGCATCAACACTGCCAGCGAGCCGGTGCGAAAATCGAGCAGGTTGAGATGGCGATGGAGTCCATTATTACAGAACCACGCATGGTCCGTCCAGTAGCGATGATCCGAACTGCTTGGTCTTCAGTGCGCGAGCTATTGAATGGCGGGGAAGTTGGTGGAACGGTGGAACGGGAAGCGAGCGAACAATTTGCTTCTGTGTGGCAACAACGCCTTCCCCGGCCGCGGGCCGTTCTACTTATCGTCATCCTCTAAACACACCCTTCCTCTATTTCTGCGACCCATTAGCACTCGCAATCTGCGAACGCATAACTTTCCTGTCGGGGATGGGTTTAATTCTTCGCGGTCTGGTAACGGACTCCGGAGGTAGAGGGCGACGAGAACGGCGATTACTTACTGTATGGTAAAAGTCAGTGGGTAAAGTGAGCACTTCGAAAGAAAAATCCATCCACCTATTCCCTTCTCATGACCATCCAAATCCTTCTTTTAGTACCGATCTGAAGCTTTATTCAAGCCAGAGAAGTGAATCGAAGTAGAACTCGAAGCAGCATTGTTGGATTTGTCCGCTGCACATCGCACTAAGCACTGAATCGACGGGGTTTACGAGGTATTAGAGTCAGATGGTTGGATACGCGAGGTGTATCGAACTTCGGAAGCGCCTGCGCCAGCCCTGCGATGGGAAGCGAAGCGTGGATGATGTACGACCCTCGGGTATTCACCGGTCAGAGAGCAGGAATGTATAATTCATTCTCTTTTCATCCACATAAAGGCCGAAAGTTGAACGTTGAACGTTGGACCCTCTCAAAACTCAATTCAAATTTGACCAACAAGACTCTCGACGCATCGTTGGCAATGAAGCTCTCAATCCTCGTTTTAACTGTTCCCGTCTTGGCCTCATTTGTATGTCTCCACGGGTAATCATCGTCGCAATATTAACTGACTTTGTGAAAGGCCGCAGCAACTCGTATGGCCGCGCATGAATTCAAGCT
This sequence comes from Hebeloma cylindrosporum, assembly GCA_000827355.1. Classification (NCBI taxonomy): domain Eukaryota; kingdom Fungi; phylum Basidiomycota; class Agaricomycetes; order Agaricales; family Hymenogastraceae; genus Hebeloma; species Hebeloma cylindrosporum. The sequence goes on along the minus strand of KN831785.1, from coordinate 91,856 downwards.
CGTGCCCATTACCTACGTTGGACCGATTACCCCAGGAGGACCCAATTTCACCATTACTGGAACCCCAAAGGTTCGTACAGACGATGCAGGCATTCCGTATATACTAACTAATATTCACCTTCAGCAAATCTATGACCAAATCATCGCATTAAATCCCAAATACGACGTCGCCGCGTTCAACCTTGAAAAACGCGATTTCATATCTCTAGCAGAGCGCAGTCCCGTAAGCATCTAACCAAGAGCGAAGTCGAGGAACGAACGAAAATTTCTTACCTTGTTATATAGACCCGCGTCGCCTGCAACGTCGAACGCGGCGCCGCCCAAGACCAGATCGTTCAGGGCATCGCCGCCATAATCAACCTCGGTCCTGGATCCTGTTATCTCGGGCCTAAGCCAGCATGTACCCGTCTCTACTGTTCCCAAAACTCCGCCATATATTTCTGCAATGACGTGAGTGGTCCAACCGTTCAAACATTCAAATCCCAATCCGACACCCTAACCTTCGAGTAAATTCCGTCTACTTTCCTCTACTAACATGATTGCATGACCATTCACACATACATAGAACACACATGCCATCGGTCCCAGCTGCGACTACGTACGTACCCTTTTTTTCCAGTCACCATCCCCCCGACCACCCACCCACCCAGATAGCTAGCTAATTAATCAATCCCTCTTTCGCATTCAGTTGGGTTATGGTATGACACAGGATATTTTAAACCAATGTTCCATCTGTGGCGGCAGCTGCGCGCTCTCCGGGCAAGCTTGGGACGAAGATAACTATGTAAGCATGGCATTTCCGCCCCCATCCCATTTGTTTCTTCCTGGTAGCGCAGAGAGTTGACGGCGAGGCAGAATGTTATTGTGGGTGGGTCAAATAACTTTGGCGAGGGATATTGCTAGAGGGTGAATACGCGTTGAGGGGAGGGGGGGTGGGGCTTCAGTGGTGGTTCCACTTCCTTCACTGTGGTTTATATTTGCGTTGATTTCATCTATAATTTCGTGTAGGGCCGTTCTATGTAATTTAGAAGTCCTCGACCTTCGATACAGAGAGTCATCAACAGCCCAGCTGACGCAGCCCGTTATTTTTCAATATTTGTTGGAGTCGTCGATATCGAGGGTCCCGTGTCGTCCTTGCCCTCATCCCAGCCAAGTATCCGCCCTTTAATCTGCCCTTGAAGATACCTATACACTGAGAGGCGTAAATCCCTACAGATTGAAACACACTTTAAGTTATACATTCCTCTCAGGCTCCAACCCGTATGCTCTTCCTACCCATCTTTACCGCTATGGCCTTTTTTCCGAATGTTCTCGTTAACGGCCTCGTGATAGAAAGGCGTAATGTCGGGCTATCATAATATAAAAGAAACTCAAATAATTTTCATGAATCTTTGACTCAGGGAGTGATGAGCCCAAGTACCCTGTTTCCCCTATCTCAAACACAACATGGGTGCGGGTTGCTTTAATGTAGAATGATATCTCGTCCTTACTCCATAAATTCACTTAGCACGTCAATTGGCCAGATATGTCGCATGAACTTTGATTGATTAATGTGTGGATCTCGAGAAATTGGTATAATGCATGAAATCGTAAAAATACAGTACCCCTATGTGGTTATCTCTGTTAAGTATCCTGCCATTACTCATCTAGACCGTCACCATAATTGTACCATGCGGGCCGCTGCCTCATTGCGGCTGAGTTCCGTTTGATGAACCGAAGGACCGAAACGAGACCCAACATTATGAGTGCCCCAGCGACCAGTGAACCGATGACAATACCACTGAGCGCCCCAGGTGACAATTTGCCTCCCGCGACTTCAGTGGTAATAACACTTGGACTCATTCTTAGAATCGTGGTACTTGGACTGCCTGAATTTGTGGTGCTCGGAGTGCTTGCCGTTGTGGGGCTTGCAGGTGGAGTGAAGGATGCATGTGCAAGGGAGCCATTCTGAACGAGAAGCCCACGAAGGGTCAATGGGTTGGAACTGTCCACGCCGGCGTATTGGACAAAGAGATTATGTGTACCAAGTGGCAAAACTGGAGAGTTGAAATAGACTGGGTTTCTGTATAAAGATGGGAGGGTCCCCGGAAATGGGGAGATTGTTTCGTTATCGATGCTATACGAAGCCTGGGGGGTTACAGTGTTCATCGACTCGGAGCTGGCCAACCAACTTATTTGGGAACCTGCACAGTATTAAGTAGAATTATCAGACAAAATATTTGGAACTGCCCGTGAAGCATACCAATGAAATCAAAAGTCAGAGAAGCACCTCGCTCTGACGTTGTGGCGAAGCCTGCAGGTGTATGATTCCATCCAGTGGAGTAGTGTATCTGAGGGTCTAAAGTGTCCACCATCACGGTCGCGTTATCAAGGGTAGCGCTGGCATCCGGTAGAATATCGATGCGACTGAATAGGAAAGGATTGTCGGTCGTGCCTGAGGCTGTCACAGTCAAATTAATGCTGTTTATTGACTTGGTGTAGAAGTAAAGGCAAAGCAGAGCGTCGGTAAATAATTTGGAGCCTTGGATGAAGCCGGGCGAATATATTGCGTTTCCGTCGATATAACAGGTGTAAGAAGGTGGGGCAGAATTCTGAAAACTACCCATCACACCGAAAAGAAAAAGTGGAGTCTGGAAGGATTAATCCCCTGATATAAACGTTGCAAAACAACCCTCACTTACATGTGACAAGAAAGTAAAGCTCCCTGGTCCAGATAATGCGTAGAGGGAATCATTGAACAAAGCCCATGGTCCCTGGAAGGATATCAAAGGGTTGTTATAATCGACGACAATCGCCCGCGAAGCCATTCTCCAAGGGGTGATTAAATGATGCTGGGGATGACGGAAAGGAGGAAACGGTTTCGAAGCTCGAATACTTGTGTAAAAAATCAGGAGCTTATCGGTTGCTTATCTTCGGATCCAAGGTGGGGTCCATGAGGCAGTGTTACGGAACAGCTTATAGTTCCGCGACAAAAATAGCTACATAATTGTGGTATCCTTTGACACTTTGTGTGAATAAATGGATCTGCTGAGCGCTAAGCGCCGATTGCCGGGAATTGGCGCCCACTTCCGGCCCTGATCTTTAAATCGGCAGGAGTGCGCCATCAACAAATGTGACGGGTGGTGTGCGGGAACATCATTCAGGCGGCCTTCGGTAATGGGTGCGTGTGAGAGAGATTGAGGAAAGGTCCTGGAAAGCGTTCACACTAGTTCATTAGCGCAACTAATAACAGGGTAAAGATGGATGCACCGGACCAGTCTGGTGCTTTGTAGGAGTGCAAGAGGGGGTATGCATCCACAACGCGCGACATGGTTGCATGTGAGGGGAGGGAAAAAAAATTGCGACTTAACGCCTTCAACGGAAATTGGCTACATCACCGGTGGCATACAACTGGATCCTCCGACTCGTCCCAAACGGACGAGAATCAAATCAGATTGAATGCAACAACAGATCGGTAATTAACTTCAGCTGTGATAGACGATGACAAGAATCTTCCAGGATGGGATTGCGAGAAAACGAGCCTCCCAACTGTCAACTCTTCCTCTGTCCTCGGTCGCATTAGTTCAGAGGTCCGTCCCAATGGCAAGCCTCAGATTTCTGTCAGCTATATAATCGCGTGAGCGGACCCAACAGATGGAAGATGATCAGAAGCCATCCATCTCTCTCTTCCCACCGGCTCACAAGGCCAAAGCCATTTGCAGTGACGTCGCCCTAAAGCCTGCCCCTTTTTCTGTCTTATACGACGCTTGGCCATATCAAGAACCAGTGACAAAAAAAAACGCTTTTATTCACCGTTAAAGAGTCATCAATGCTAATTCATGCGGATTGCGGTCGTTCAAGGTTCCGCAGTTGGAATAAAGAAGCGTAGATGGTGAACATGAAAGAAAGCAAGGTCAAGATGATAGGGAGATTAGGACGCATGACCCGCAGGGGTACGATACGCATACACATCAAGCGATATATCGTCGAGGATATGCAACGCAACGCATGTCGTCGAATATCAACGTCCGGAGCCCGGCAGCGTATGCGAATGAGAGGATCCGAACGCGCCTATAGCAGGCGAACGTAGGTTTACCTGATGACGGAACGATGGCGAAAAATACGTGCTTACTAGTCATTCAACATATCCCGCCCTCGCCCACGATATGGCATCTGGCGCTGCCGCCGCTCTCTCTCCAGGTCTTGCGCTCCCAACGAACAATATCCGCACTATCGGCCACGCTTCTCAGCATCGGCGCAGGCACAGAGGAGGAAGCTCGTAGATAACATTTGCCTCTGCCGCCGTACACGAGGCTCGACCGAGGCCAGGGGTGCAAGGAGGATCTGACCTGAGTGAGGATCCTTGGGTTCACGAGATCGTTCTTGAAGCTTGAAGGCGTTGTTCCCATTCTGAAGGATGGATGGATGGATGGCGGGGGAGAAAAAATTGGAATCGTCCGTTATCCTGGTCCAAAGAACGGCTTCAAGGATTCCTTGTGTTTGGCTGTCAGTCCACCCGCCATTCTGCTCCAATGAACAACGAAACCACGAGTATGAATGATAACTACACCTCCGGGGATGAAATGAATCCGCAGAAAGGAACCAAGAAATGCCCTAGGAAAATCTCCTGATGATTCGTGATGTTCATCCCATCTCAAGTCACCTCGCCCATCTGTCGCATTCCAATCGTGAAAGATTCGATACAAGACGTGCGAATGAGCAAAGGGAAAGACTCCCATTCGTCACTCATACATAAAGAACACCAATTTTTTTTAAAAAAAATGGACATTCAAAAAAGGATGTTGCAGAAAAGAGGGATCAAAGATTGCGGATGCAGGCGTAAATCGATGAAACCGGTAGGTAGTACACCCACTCGAACCAAACTCGAACTGCGAAACAAAGCCATATGTTACTAGTGATTGTCGCGGGTAACCCTGGGGTTTTTTTTTCCAACCCGTACCCTTACCCCAGGGACCCTTACCCGCAACCCTACGGGTTTTTGAGCCTAAAAACAGCCAAAACGGCCTAGAAATGACTGAGATATGTGCAAAACAGTATTTCCTACTGTTTTAGCTATATCTCAACCAATTCCTATCCGTTTTGGATGTTCTAGGGCTTGTTTTGTCGGTGGCGGGTACAGGAATCTGTACCCGTACCCGTACCCGCCTGTACCCTACCCGCAACCCGTGCGGGTTCCAAAACCCTTGACAATCACTATATGTTACCGCATTGGAAATCCCAAAACTGAACGCAAGAAAGAAAGACACGAACGAAAACGAAAAGGGAACCGAAAAAGCATGGCAGATGATCGATGATGTTCCACAACGCTTCCAAACCGACGTTTGTAAATCACATACCCAGTAAGCCCCTTCAGACGTCACATGCAAGGACCATCGAGAAAAGGAAATATGCTTCATGGGAGTACGGTTTGAACATCGGCTCGGAAGGTATGATGAGAACGACAATACCGAGGCATTGGAGACAAAAGAAGAGGATGCGTTGATATTGGCGCCGGGAAAAAACACGATGCCTCGTGATAATGGTTTCCATCGACCATGACCTGCATAAAAGCTGAACGTCAACATGCCATGCTTTCGTGGGGGATCCCAAGTGAATTGCTTGTCCATGCCAGTGTCATGCGATGAACGTGAGGTAGGATGGCCTGGGGACGAAGCAGAAGGGCGTAATCGCGTAGCTCCCGATCATCAGGCTCTCTGAATCACTCATGGCTCTGCTGTTTATTCATTCATTAATCCGAACACCAGATCCGGTGAAATCCTCCACGTCCAGATGAGACGGAGATGGCACAACTGTTTATATATATAATGTATAATCAAAATACCAGGAAACGGAGATTGTTCAGCGAAGTGCGACTAAATCCATAACTAGCATCTCTCGAGCATCATAGATCTAGAGACGCAACACAAGTGGGCCCCGGCACAACATTCGAATCTGCCATAGGCATCCGAGTCTGCAAGGAGCTGTTTCACGCGGTGGTGGCTATGAAACGCATATGCCAACAACATATAGAATGAACAACTTCCCTGGAGCCTGGCGAGATTCGATAATTTGCAGTTTTGGGGGGTTGCCGAAACATAAGTAGTGTAGGGTACGAGGTGAGGAGGGAACGTGGAACGTACTTAAACGAAGCCAGGGGATGTAGTCTTGCAAGGTGGGAGAATCGCGAGGACGGGGGGATACTGCACAGTCATTGCGACTCTCGACTCCATCGAATTCCGGAATACAAGAGTGTATGGGAAATATAATGAAGGTGGAGAAGCTGTGAATACGTGCAGCATCCCGAACCCCGAATCAAAATCCTTGCCACGGTGAGGTAGACACGGATAGCATTAAAGACGAGGTCGGGCGGCCAGATTTCCCATATAAGAAATAACAGGGAATGAATGACGAAGGGTGGAAGCCCGAGAAGGAAGAAAGAATAAAACGACGTAGACACGAAGAAAACGCACCATAAGAACAAAGGAGGCATGCCAAATATACGACATAAGCTTTCCATTGGTCCCCGCTGTAGATGTTGATTCGCGACCTGAATAACAACAGAACAAATACCCCGCTATCCCCGAATTCATAACCATCCCGAAACCCACCGTTTTTCAATGTCAGTTCGGATATATACCAGGGGAAACACGAAAAAGAAAATGCGAGAAAGAAAGGAAATACCAATTGAACATGAAAGGCCTGGAGGTAACCGAGATCGCACACGATCATCGACCACCCTTCCAAAACAAAGCATAATGCACTACCAGCAAGCCCCTTCAGTCCTTGGAGTATTATGTCCAAGAACGGAGGAGATTGTCTCTACAGGGATAGATCTTGGCTTGGAAGGGGAGTGACGGCCGAGGAGGGTATGATGGTGATGATGGCGTGGGGTGGACGAGAAGAACGGCCCGTTTGAGGATTCGGGACGCAACACATGTGTGTGTCCCTTCCAATGTGAGACCCCAACGAGAACAGAAACAAAGAAAGATAAACGACGCGGGCGAACAACGGAAAGGATAAGGAAGGGGAACCAAGGGAGTATCGAAAATGAACTTGAAGGCTCGAAATCCACACATGGCCAGGGTAGGACGAGCTATTCGTTCCCCTTAGAGAGCTTTGATTTACCCTTAGAGCTGCGCAGATCAAGATGGTGGTGGTCTTGTGCAGTGGTAAAATGTCACGAATAGTCCGTCCAGGAAGGCATGCGCGGCGAGGGTCATGGTACGGCCGTACTTGGGGTAGGACTCGGAGAATGGGTTCGGACACGCACCCATTGTAATAATCAGGTCTGCGTTCTAAATCCCTGCGACGGCGGCCTAGAGGACTGAATGTTGTGGACGGTGGAATGGCAACGACCATCGATGAACGGAAAGATGATCAGAATCAATTTGGTTCTGTGTGGCAACAGCATCCCAAATTCATTGGTGGTTAACAAAGTAACTTTTTCGGTTCACTTTTCCCTTACAAAGTTCACTTCGACTCACTTTTGGGGGCAAAGTGAATTTGTTCACTTCAAGTTAAGCTCCGCTACGTTCAGTAAGTTCACGTGAACAAGGAAGAAAATCAAGCGGCTAATCCTTAAGGCCTTAAGGCTTGCTCAAGGTCATTCCGATGAATAAGGGATGCCCGGCTCGTGTACAGCCTCTTCACTGCGACCAGCGGCAGGGCTTGCGCGGCTATGAATGAATCATAATTTCCCAGTCTCCAGATACCTCTACTGTCACGCCGGGGATTACAAAATTGTGGACCGGTAAAAACTTGGTCCAACATGTTAATCGCATATTTGAAATATTCTGAAAATTAATACTTCAAGTAGAAAGGCGCCTTTGATTCCAAATATGAGGGAAGGTTGTTTGGCAATAAAGACTTTGAGTAGAAAGGGCCCCAAGATTTTAAAAAATGGCAGAGCGATGTCACAAAGACTTAAAAAAACATTTTAAATCATAGTCAAATCCAATATTTTTCCGGGGATAAAAAGTACAAAGCAGTCGAAGATTCTAAGTTCTCAGAAATTTTATTGTAGAATTCACGATCTAAAATATTGAACTAAATCTTGGATCGAGTTTTTGGTGGTCCTGAATATAGTAACCCCCGGCGTGTGTACTAGATACGTAGAATCTAGAAACGTGGGAAGTAATATTTGCTGCCGGACTTGCCGTGAGGACGATTTACTGTACTATTACGACCGTAGGTTCATGTAACGGGTAACGGGGCTGACTGAACTGAACTACTTCGCATTTTGTAACGTGTAACAGGCCTTAAATCGTCAGTTTTTGGTCTAAAATCTCCAAAAAAGCGCCCGAGGGGTCCGAAATGGACCCTTAATTTCCTATTTAGGCTGCCGTGAACTATTTTCAAATGAACTATATGTGTAACGGGTAACATGCCGTGAACCTACGGTCGTAATAGTACAGTACTTTCGAATCTCACGTGACAGGATTCGAAAGTAAATCGTCCTCACGGCACTGCCGTGCCGGTGAACCCACGTCACTGTTGAAACGACCACAGTGCATGAAGGTGCTTTCTCGCTTTTCCTCATATTTAACCTCTGCCTGTCTTATGCTATAGGTACCGTCCTCTGTATTTTCCCCTCCCCTCATCGAGGGATGCGGGTCGTGTCGCTCCCACCCTTTACGCAACTTCTTGGTCTCAACCGCCTTGCAACCGGCATCAATTATCTTAGAGGGCGGGGTGATACAGATTTGTCTTTGAGGTCAAAGATTATGAGTGGAGTGGAGAGGTTGTGGAGTAACTGTACGGCATTGTGAGCAGAGAGGTTGGGAAAGTGGTGATAGGCGGTGCAACTTTTTCTCGTCAAGGAATCAGGGGCACAAAGGTTAACTGTTTTTTTTTTCATTTGTATTCCAAGTGTGATTGAATAGAACAATTGAACAGACCTACGAGAGTTGAGCGACTGGAGCCTAATCTCCCAAAATCTCCACAAGTCCGTAATTTTGGGAGATTAGTCTGTCATGTGACTTGGTTACTTAGTTCTGCATCGCCATATTTTTCTAACTTTACTCTCCCACTAGGACCCCGCATTTAAAGCCTGTATATGTACTTGAAGAAGTAATAATGGTTGAGATAACCTGAAGCGGCTGTTGTAAGTGAAAAAGTTAAGGTAGTAAGTGAGAAAGTCCACTTGTCAACTGTTAACTTCGCAATTATAGGCGGAAAAAGTTAACTTTGGAAAGTTCACGGTCTATAATGTTTGAACAAAAGTGAAACTGCTGTGGACAAATTCACTTCACTTTAACGCACTTGAAGGTAGAACTTGGTAGTTGAAAACTCGATCAAAGCGTCCCTTTCAGGCGGTTAATTTGCTTCCACCGATCGAACGATCGAGGGGGCCACAATTTTATGATTTCTCAAATTCTTGACGGTTAGAAAAAACCTTCACAGCTCACAGAAATGTTCAATACCTTAAAACGACTCCTTGGTCTGTCTTCGACTCGCGAAAATTCCCAACCGGCTCGCTCGAATTCTTCGGGTCCACCATTGAACTATGGCTCCACCTACCCGCAACCCGGAAATTATATGCATTGGGGTGGTCCGCCGATTTACCAAGGTATGCTTTTTTCACTTTTGCTGGTCCTCAGTCAGCTCATATTACCCAGGGAATTCACCATATCTGATGCCTGGAGCACCTGGCATGTACGCACAACCTCAGGGCCCAATAAATCATGGCAAGTACTTACTTTTCTTTTCGAATTATCCATCATTAATTGTTATATCAGGTTTGCAAAACTCACTGGCTGCATTCAATCCATACCTTGGCCCTCCGATACTTGGTTACCCTCCGATTATGCAATTCCCGCATGGCGGGCTTCCAAATCAAGTCCAATCCCAGTCTACGGCTGTAATACCCTCAAATATGAGTACCGTCACTGGATTTCAACCTCAAGGACAGGAATTGAAGCCCGCAGAAAAGCCTAAAAATGAAGTTCCATTACAAACCGGCCTACAGGTTGCAGAGAAAGAAGGTGCACTTGAATCCTCCATGCCTATTCAATACTAACTCGTGATCACCAGGAAAGGTATCTGTGTTTGATTGGCCAGATGGGGATCAAATCCGAAGGCAAGTCTGTGGCCAGGAAGAACCTGGCTGGAAAGATAGCAAATGGGTCTGGAGATCGAAGGGTGGGGTCAGTGTGGAGAAGCGAACATGCCAGGGGGTTTATGAGTGTTCAAACACAGGCTGTGGGCGTCTCTATCGTCCCAGGACTGACGTCAATGCACAAACAGCCCAGATTCGGAAAGGATGCTCATTCTGCCACTCGCTGCTGAAGTCCTATTCATGCGACGCCTACTTCCTCTACTACCGGGAAAGAGACGAACGAGATGGGGTCCTCTATTCTGTCTGGAAACATTTCGGAAACCACAAGCATAAGCGCCCACCAGGAGGGAAGCTTTCCTCTCAACAACAAAAGGCTGTTGATGCTCAGGTTCTCCGTCGTCATGATGCTTCTGTGCATGTTTATCACACAGGTGACACTGGCCCTGGTTCCCAGCCTCTTGGGGAAATATCTGAAACACTTGCGAATCCGCGTGCAGCACGCTATCAAGTTGCTCAAAGCCAGGCTCGTCTAGGAATCACCCCAGCAAATTCAGTCAAGGGTGGATTCTCTATCCTTACATCTCTGGCTGAGCTTTCCGAGGAATTCAAGAAACCGTTCCTTGTCGAATCCTCAGTTCACGGTCCAACTTATCTTATGTTCCAAACACCATTCATGAAAAGTCTCGTCCAGGAGTCTGTCGACAGTTGGGTTTTGGATGATAATGTACGCCATGGGTTTGTTACAGATGGAGACCACTCGTTCTTCCGCTCTGGTGTCCTTCTGGTGACCTGTACCTTCAGCACAGTCATGCAAGCATGGGTTCCAACACTCTATACTTGGATTCTTCGCCAGGACATTGAACACCACCGGCCAAAAACTCCTTGATTCGATACAATTGTTACAATAAGACGTCCGTCTACGTTCCCGCAGCTGACAATGCCAGCGTCATATGACTTTGTTTTTTGTTGTTTAACATTGAATTTTTTCTCGACCCACTTTCTTTCTTACCATGTTCACCTTGCGAGACCCGCACCCAAACCTGACTTATACGTTGGGCAAGGAGTTGAGTATGAATAGTCACTCGACACGCTGGGTTTTCTCAATTCCCACTCTCCTTCCTGCTGCACTCTCGTAAACATCATCAATACCTCCTTGTCACTCCTCATAATGTTGATGGTTCCTGTGGAGCGCTGTACCTAATGATCGGCTCGATTTGCTGGGCAAACGTGGAGAATATTGGTAAGTTTCAGTTTTGTCTGGGAAAAAAGTCCTCTAACGCATGAAAAGCCTTCTATGACCAGTGCCTCACATTGCTGTGTTGTCATGTCGAACGCTTCCTCACTGCCTGTAAATTCTACCCAAGACCCCGGGCCCGCCATCTAAGCTGTCACCTTCCGGTAACTCCTTGGTAGGGGCTGTACATTCAGAGCACTGTGGATGTGGATGGACTCGAGTGGTTGTCGGTGGTGATAAGGAGAAGTGGCGATGGCTAACAGGCCTGCGGTAAGTCCTGTTGAGTAATGGAAAAACAGTTGACTGACGAAAACCAAACCTTCCAGCACGAAACAACAGGGTACTCCAGACACCCGAAACCTTCCAGCAAGAAACAAAACATCTCCGGAATGCCACAATATATTCGGTTAGCCCATCTAAGTGCATGCTCGGTTTTTGGATGTGAGGGGGCAGCTGAAGACTGATGGTAAGCCTAGGAGGCATCGTTTGGGTTAGCGAGGAGACGTGCGTCAGAATGTCGACGAGCCACGTATGTCTCCCTTATTATCATCGAATTCAGTTGGGACTTGCAGGCATGTTCGAGATCTCCAGTTTGTCATCAACGCCTCGAGCTTGTCTTCACTGCTGGTCATACGGCAAACTGCACATGGGGCACCTGAGGATGTTTCGGTGTAGGGTTACTGATCAGCCGTCACTTTGTTTCGATGTTTAATACTGTTCTCTCGAGATGTTGGACTCTCATTCTCACCCACCCATAACTCGTTACGGCTGTTAAATGAATTAAAAAGGAGTACAATAAATCGTTTTATCCGCCTTGTAGATGATATCCCGCCCCATAAAACATAACTCCAATGAAAGGACGAAGCTGATAATTTAAGTGCAAGTGAAAAGTGAAATTGTCGCAGTGTGGGAAAAAGTGAAGTGCCGTGAATACAGTTGATCGTAGGGGGATAAAAGTGAACAAGTTCACGTAAAAAGTCACTTTATGCGCAGCCAAATTCATTTGCCGATTTCCCCCGGCTGACTCACTCACTCTCTTCTCTGCCGCAATGACTGTGTTCCCTTTCCAGGAGATTCTTTCTTTACCGTCAGAGAGCGAATTTGAGGATGTTTCTGCTTCATCTGTACCCATCCATGCTTAGTCCATTCCTTTCGATTGGTGTTTTTCGCCTCGGCATTTGAAGATACTTATTCTGTCCTTTGTCTCTGTTCGCGTGGATCTATTCTTCTTTCATTTTCTCGCACCTTCAGATTCAGTACTAATTCAACATCTTTCTATTTACTTTAGACGACCTGTCCTCGATCCGGAAATCAGATGAAGTCGCCGCACCCTAGGTACCATATCCTTGGTCTTCGACATTGACCACAGAGCTACCAACAATGACCAGCAACAGAAATAGACGACACAGCGCGAACGACAGCACCAACGCTAGGAGCAAACATCAATAACCGCATCGACCTGCGACTACGGACGCGGTTGTGGCTGTGGATGCGGAGGGGTCTGAGCTGGCGATAGCGAAGGAAGGAGAAGACGTCCAGCTGGGGTCGAAAGTTGGAGGGGTAATAAGTAAGGCGGATGCTAAGCGTGAGGAGGGAGCTGTATCGGAAGGATGGTGTGTAGCTGAGGAAGCCGTTTCGGGTGGCGAGTCAAGGGCGTCCTTGCCTCCGACATCGAGTACAACAACGTGGTTGTAATCTATCACACCGAGTGAATAGCATATATGACGTAGGGAGAAGCGAACGTGGCTAGTCAAGCTGGAAGAGAAGGGGGCCTGGGGGGGATGAGTCGAACGACATAAAGCACGTTGATCGAATGAGAGGATGGAGCCCCCAATCCAATGCATACGCTCATTTTTTGCTCGGAAGAGGTAAAAATGATGCACGCATATCCGAAATAACTCATCCGTCCTCTGCAAATGATAGCGCGTGGTTTCGTTGGCGTGAAAAAGCGCAAAGGGTTGAGTTTAAAGCGAGGGGAAAACAGCGAAATCGCACAAAAAAAGCGAAGCGCATGGCCCAGTATTCCGCTGTCGAAATGGTCGAGTCGGTAAGCCTCAACCCTGTAATAAAACTTGCATGTCGTACACACAATGCTGGAACGCAATGAGCGGAACCAGAAAAACTGGGCGGGAAATCCTATCAGAAAGGCGCCCGAAAGAACCCGAAGGAATGGAAAACATAGAGAGTAGAATGCAGGGGAAATAGACGAAAACAACGGTGCGCCCACTCATGTTTCCGAGGAGGGGACATAACGCGAAAATTTAACGCAGGGAAGAAAGGCGCGAATAAGAACGAAGAGGGAAAGAGCATCATATCGGATCGCAAATCTTCCAAATCTAGACACCTGACGACGCACCGGTGAGCACCTTCAAGCTTCAGGCCTTCAGGTCTCATGCACATCAATAAAAGAGCATCGAAAATGGAAAAATGCTCAATGGAATTACGGTTTCAAACATCAGTTTGGAAGGTTCGATGATGAGAAACGGGATACTGGGGTGTTGGAGACCAAAAAAGGAGGACGCGCTTGATGATTCGGCAAATGTTGTGGATGATCAGCATTATCCAGATCTCTCGGTAGAAGCTGCATGAAGCGAAGGAGGGGAAAGCAAAAACGGGAAAAAAAACTGCCAGCGCACATGACGCGTAGTATGTTTCCCAAAGTAGACGAACGCGCAAACTGGGCGATGAGGGGAACTGATTGAACTGGGCAATCAGTCGCAATTTATTGAGGCTGTGTGGTGTAAAAAACAGAAATTGAGGTTCACGGCGGGACGCACTGTTGAATACATAGTCAGAGGAGACGAAAAACTTAAACACGAAGCAGCATGATCTCACCTGGATTGCTGTGTGCAGGTGGCTTGGTTGGTCACTTCGACGCTTAAGATTCAGCACTTGCGGCAGCTGCAATTGCATCCTTGATCAGGGAAAAAAGCAGAAGGGAAAGAGAGTCTGGGGAGAGCAGTGACAACTTGGTGACAACCAAGTCGGAGAGAGCATCGTGAGAACGAACAGACTCAGCAGAGCCTGTCGCCACACACGACCAAAGCACATCCACTCTGATCATTGAACAATGACATTGTCAATGATTTTTCTTCACCCAGTGCCCTGTTCCCGTGCGTTCAACTGCCACGTCATGAATTGAGGAAAGGTCACTCGCTAAGGGGATGCTGAAGCACTCGTGAAAGGGGCGGTTTATGAAAAAAAAAGCGGTGCGTGTTAGTACGTGGTCGGTTTGTCTTCCAAGTTCTACATCACCATACTTGCTCTGCGAATCGCTACGGGACGGCACCATATAATCTATCAGCAGCTTCATGTTTTTCATATACATTTTGGCGATGAACTGCTGGGTGATGTTCAAGATGGACCCCGTCCCACTCGTTCGCCAGCTCGCATTCGATTGCACGAAAACCGTTGCTACCCGTCGGCCTCGTTTTCATCGTTTTCATTATTATATTCGCCTCGCTCTGCCAGAGGAAGTCGCCGTCCTCTAAGGAGTCGGATTCAGTACGATATCCATCCTGAGGAACGGTGGACGATGCAGACGATTAATGGGAACCTTATACCCACCATCCCTTTTTCCACTTCTCGTTTATGTATCGTCGTCCAGATATCACTTTACAGGTACTATGAAAGACTTTAATCCACTCTCCTACCATGACGATCGCATTCGATCGCATGTGGGTTGAGCGGGAATGCGTACAGGCCATCGGTGGGCCCTGTGCTCGAGTTCGCAGATACGGTTTGCTTCCTCGAGCATCATTTGTTACTCGCATTCACCCAAGATCTCGCTTTATCCTTCTCGTCCTCCCGTTATGCGATGTTTCTATTCATAACGATGTGCCAGTATCCCTGTCTCTACGGTTTACTGTTTTCCCCTCTCGCGTCACCGAATGCAGGCATTTTGCCTTGAACACAATTGGACTGAAGCTTCCCGTCCGTCCGTCGCACTATCAACTGCGCCATACGTTCATC
This sequence comes from Hebeloma cylindrosporum, assembly GCA_000827355.1. NCBI lineage: Eukaryota > Fungi > Basidiomycota > Agaricomycetes > Agaricales > Hymenogastraceae > Hebeloma > Hebeloma cylindrosporum. The sequence continues at coordinate 76,614 of KN831785.1, read as the reverse complement.
GTCCGCCATATCTGTTTTCTGCGCGTTCCCGAACCTCGTTTCGAGATGAATGCATTGGCGATTGCGAGCACCTTCTGGCTTGGCTCAGTTCATGTCGTGTGATGTGTGGCGTCTGGTAGAGGTCGAGCTCAGTTTCTGTGACACAGGGATCTCTCGCACGATCATGGTGGTTCATCGCTTTCGCAACCGTAGATGGCATTCGTGCCTGCGCATGTATCCTCGTCAGACCCCGCATGCTAGCATCTCCAGAGTTTTGTCTGTGCCCCTTTTCGTATCTCTTGCTCGTCCTCCGCTAGAGTTACTTTCACCATTCTCTGTCCCAATGGTTTGCATGTAGATGGCGGTCCATTGTTCCCCTATACCTCCGTTCATCACCAACTTCCATTCCAACAGAGACATTTATTTCCGCGTGTTGTCATCAACCTACACGCAAGGAGGTGAATGTATCGATCGAGGGAGAAGAACATTGTTGCTAAAATATGGCGTTATCATCGATATCGGGGCGGGGCGATCCTTGGTTTTGCGTATCGACGTCGACAGCCGCGCGAAGTAAGCCCTCTCACACGATTGATCGTACATCTCGTGCGATTTATTTACAGAAAGTTGCAGACAAATTCTTTTAGGGAAGGTAGAGCAATCCCTTTAAACGCGCACTCGGACCGACGGAAGACGGAGGGGATTGGAGGTATCGAAAAGTGTTAGAAATACGAATACGCCACGCGTAAGTGTACATTGCGCAGGATGGAAAAATGGCGGAATCGCCAAGCAATGTATCGTAGTTCAAGTCCTCAATGGGGGATGGAGGAACGACGGACGGTGGCAGTTGCTGGGCCGGTTCGAGATAGAAAATTCAATCCCATCGCTGTCTACTACGAAAAAAAAAACAGGTGAATTTGTCGTTGGATTGAGCAGATTACCCGAACTTGGCCATCATGTTGTGAGAGATACTAACTGGCCTGCGCTGTGGAATGATGCACGGAAGACGGGAAAGAATTTCGCTGCGTATGGTGAGGAAGTTCGTTCGTCCACGCTCAAGAAGGGGCTTACCAAAGGCCGAGTGAGTAAGACAGTTAGCTTGCAAGAAATCCTACGCCAGATATCCAAGCCTTGAGATTGTCCTTCGTTTAACTCTTCCTGTATTAAGCACGGCAGATTTCATCAGATCCTCGATTTCGGAGGAGGCGGAGAACCAGCAAAGTCACGAGAACCGAAGTAAAGGATGAATCAAATACCATATTGAAATGTCAGAAAGGTATGTAGGCCTTGAGCCGCCTGAAGGAAATTGGAGCATGAAAACATATGCGAAGATCGACATGAGTGGACAGGCTATTTGGGTTCTAATGGGGGGGCATCCACCCCAACAACCAACTTCGCTGCCTAGCGAATGAAGCCAGAAGGAGGTTGATGCGTGTATTAACACCCTGAATAGTCCGTCCCGTCCAAAGCGATCGTACGCAAATTGGTGGTGTTGGGATTGGGAGGAGGGGAAGATGGAAAAATAAAAAAAGAACTGGGGGGTTCGGGGGATATGGAGACGTACATAAACATCGCCTTCCTTGTTGGCGAGTGAGATGAGATGACTCGCAGGAAATCCTAGGATGGATGACCAAGTTTGAGGTTCACCTTGGGAAAACTCTTCCTGGATTACGGTGGACTGGGTCAGATCCAGATCCTCCATTTCGGAACAGAGAATCAACGAGAACAGAAGGAGATGAGCAGAACCGCACATGCAAAACGACAGAAGGGTGGGTATTGAGCCCGGTGTGCGAGGGGGCATTGGGTTCATGAAACCCGGTGCGACGACCAACATGAGGGACAGGCCATTGCGGATTATTGGAGAAATCCACCCCCAAAGACTCCATTGCATAGAAGAATGAAGCTGTCAGGAGGTGGAAGTGTTTTATTCCCGGGATAACCCATCCACTGTTGACGTCGCCACGCTGGACAGCTCCATCAAGTTGTCACCATCACGGGAGGAGTTGGGGGAGAAAGGTGGGAATTCGGAGGATACGTACCGCTTCATGGCCTTTCTTGAGGCGAAGGGAAAAAGCGATAGCCAGTGATATGGACATGAGGGGGACTGAGGAAAAGATCGATATGATTATCGATGCTGATTCTCAAAAAAAAACGCCCGTGGCCAAATCGTGCCGGACCGCGTCTCCCGTTTGACCCAATCTCTTGATCTTCGGTGGGAACATTTTTGGCGATGGCATCAGTTCATTCCTCTTGTTGACGCCGACATCCATGGCCATGGACCACGCGTTGAAGATGCGAAAAGGTGCGCGATAAACTGATAGATATGGGTTCTCACCATTTTTTATGCCTTCTCTAACAGGTTTGACTTGCCTATACCATTCACCCCGACAACTTGTAACCGGAACCCTCTGCCATCGATACGACCAGCTCGAAGGGCATTAGGAATTGTTTTGTTCCAGGATCATCTCGATACTTTCCATTTATGCCGTAAGGGGTTTGATATCCCACTTGCGCAAAGTTGTTATCGCCACAACCATCGTCAAGTGAGTTGTGATCGGGGCAACATCTTCAGGCAAGACCTATCTACGAGTGCTGACGTGCTCCTTCATGCAGGATCTTCAGCTCATCATTCTGTGGGATACCCGATATACGCTGGACCCGTGCTTTATGTTCATTTCGCATCTAACCCGCGATCACCATTGCCGTCAATCGATCCACCACTTCCCTGTCATATTCACCAACAACGGCCGGGCAAACTCGCCTCTGATGAGACGTCGCTCTCGAAGACCTCAATACCCTCAGACAAGCCTTCGATCCACGCACTTCCTCTTTCCTCTTTCCTCTCACCTTAACCAAGTCCGATGACCTACAAGAACCCGCGCTCGCCGAGCTCCACTCTCGTCCATGACTCGTCCGCTGGCCGCTCTTCGTCCATTTAAACCACTTGGAAGGTCGAACACTACTTCTGGGGACTTTCCTCTCCCAGAAATACCTCGACACGATCCATACTTCTTTTGCTTGCATCCTCGCCGCCATCGTATCACGAAAAAGCCGCTGCCGGTATAGCTGGCGCAGCCGCAGTCATCCTGTTATCATCCCGTGCCATTAGCTAAGAAGGATCATCCAACAATGCCACGGCCCCGTAACGTCGTTCCTCAAGGAACTATGCATCAATTTCGGTTTTGAGGCCGCCCAAAGGGACATGACGTTCGCAGAGGATGTGGACAGGGATGATCCTTCCTTAACGTGTTCAAAGACGTCCAGTTTCTGCCTAATGCGCGGTACCTCATCAGTGAGGCATATTATCGGATTCAAGATCAACATTGCAAATTTGCCGGAGCGGCTCAATTCCTTGCAGTAGGAAGGGGAGACGTGGATCGTTAACCTGATTTGGGAGACGAGGAATGGTGGGGATGTGAAGGTCGATCTGGAGAAGGTTCGTTCCTCTGCGCTTTTTCTTTTCCATACACGTCTTCCTTTCTATCATTCGTTATGCTCAACTTTTTCCCACTTTCCTATCATCAGAACGTTATCGAGATTAATCGACCAACCCTACTGGTATACCAAAACGTCATAGAAACAAACCAACAATTCGCTGTACGGACTCCAGCTCTCTATCGCACTTCCAGACTCTCCCAGGCGCCCTCCCCGCCCTCCTAAAACAGATCTGCAGACCAACCCGCGCTGCTGTCCTACGCGCTACTGTCCTACACGCCGCTGTCCTATCCACTGACAACGACATTGGTGGCCATCCATAAGGCTTTGACCCGCCTGCGACCGCCGCCCCACCGTTCGAGCTGCCTGGGATCCAGCTTCCTCTTCCTGGAAAGTCCTTATCTCGATTGGTTGTCAGAATACTTGGGTGAGTTTGCCTCTGTTCGCACACCGTGCCTGACGTCTGTGATTCTCTGTCTGATTCACTCTCTAGAACTGTCCGTCCAACAGCTGTCACCTACGTTTGCCCCTGATCACGCTGACTTCAAGGTTAATCGATTAATGGAAAACCTCGAATCTTGGTGAGTTTTTAAACTGTCTTCATCAATCCGCTTCCGCTTTCTTTTCGATGATATACGGCTACGGTTCTCGCCTTGATTCCATCTCTATGTCCAAGTATCTGGCTGGGCATTGGTCTCCTGGTTGATGTATCGCTACTGTGTTCGATCCCCTTAGGTTGTTGTCTTTTTTCCTTCCCGTTTCACCGTGCTCTTCACTCGCATATTTTGGCTTTGAATTTCGAAAACGACCATCCTGGCTCCTGGGTATATGCTTCATTTACGTGTCTCCTCTTTGAAGGGCATGATCGTGTAAGAGTATGATCTTTCAAGGTCAAGTTCGTATTCGGAGCTATCACCTGGAATCGTCGAAGGGGCTCTTTTTCTGGTGGTACGAAGATGGGCGAAGGTGGCGAGATTGTCGAGTTGAGATATGTCCTCACCCATAAATCTGGACTGATTTTTCTTCTCTCCGGAGTCATGTCTTCTTTCGCGTTTTTCTCCGTGGATGCGATGGAAGTTATTTCCATCCCGGGAGCACCTTCTCGCTTCGCTCGGGTCAAGTTGTGTCCTGTTTGGCGTCTGGTAGAGATTGAGCTCGGTTTCTGTGATGCAAGGATGTCGTGCACGACCCGGGGGGGCATTCCCCGCATAGCCATAGGTGGCGTCCAGGCCTGTACCTCCATCGTCGTCATCATTCTCCCGCGTGGTGTCCGTGCCCCTTCCCGTTTATCTTGTTCATCCTCCTCTTCGATTACCATTCTCTGTTCTACGGCGTCCCATGCATGACACGCGTACAGCTGTCGGTCCATTTTTTTAATTACCTCTGTTCATTGCAAGCTCCCATCCTATCAGACAGATCCCATTGTCCACACGCACGACTATATGCCGGCGGACGTCAGAGGGCAATAGAAATTCGTCCGGTTTTTTTGCGTACAGGTCGATTGTTGTCAGCTCTTAGGACAAGGACCAGCCTGTTATGCATGGCAAGACCCGCACTCTTCTTTGCCCTCTCGTCGTTTGTCGTTTGTGTTATGGGGTTGAAATCCGTGTTTCTTGATTAGTTCTTGAGAAATTTCTGCCCGAGTCGTTGTGGGATGTATGTATTCCGTGTGTGTGGAATCGGCCTCTTTTTGTTCCTTCGTCGGTGTTGGGTTCTAATTTCTAACTCGATCTTTACTTATCCCAGAATACGCCGTGGACGATATTTGGAAGCACAAAGGAGGTTTCCTCGTTCACGCGTTTTCGTATCTCTATCTTTCTGAAATTCTCGAAACCACGGGAGATGTTTGTGATTCTTGAGTTCGCAACGTTCTCCTGGAAAAACCCCGAGTTACCTATTCTTGTTTTGTTTTTGACAGTAGGTTTCCGAGGTTCCCGAATATATCATCATGTAGGCTTTGAGACGACATTGGGAACATGGAAGATCCCGCTTTCTTTTTATTTTTATTCTCATCGATTTACTATATACTTATTTCAATAACAAGACCCGTAATTGGGTAACGATGATAACGATGCCCGCGAAACCGTGCATCGGCGACTAGTGGGTGAATTAGGGTTCCGAGTTCTGAGGGATGGGTTTGACGGAGGACCGACGGCATGTATGTGGGGCATACGAGTAAGGTATTAAGTACCGCAATTGAAATCTGCGATATGTTGCGGGGAGTGAATGTGAGAGGGGTCTAGTTCGTTCGTTCAGTTACTGTGGTTCATCTCCATCGTGAGTCACGTTGGAGGGAGTAGTTGGCTCTGTTTTTTTTAAAAAAAAAAATTTGACCTTCATGCAGATGATCTTCGTTTACTTATAAGAACTTTGAGTCAACGAGAGGATCAAAAAATAACGGCAGGCGGGGCCCCATTCCGGGGCCCCATTCCGGAGCTCCCTCCAAGTTCGTCGAGGCGGATGGATCGATTGCTTGCAATTGCTTGACGACATTGCGCATCCGATCTAACCCGAAAGACCTTTCCTTCCTAAATATATCTATACTGTAGAGTAGATGAGGACGAAGGAAAATAGAAATAGCCACGTAGGAAGTACGCACCATGGTTCGCGAATGCCCCATTTCCTGGCAATGATCTACGGAAACATCGGAAATGGAAATGATCTACGGAAAACCTGTAGCCAAAAGAAAGCCCTTTAGGAGAAAGAAGCTGAGAATATCCACTATCCATTATCGGTGGTTTCACTATCGTTCCTACCCGTGTTCCCCGTCCGTGGACATGAGCTGCGTGGTTTTCGAACAAATACCCGCATTACATACGCATTGGATTATGAAGATGGAGATCGTCCAACGTCAGGTAGTTGGATTAAGTCAAGGGGGTTCCGGTTTGAGCGCGGTTACGTTACCCTTGAGAAAAGACGTCCAACTGACCACACACGCCGACCAGCAAGAGGGACAGAACAACCAAGCTAGTAGTGGGTGAGCATCCACCCCAGCAGCACCATCCAACAAGATGAAGCTAGCAGGAGTGAGGCGGATGCATACACTAACACCCTGAATTGTCGGTCCAATCGCGACCGTACGCAAAACGGGGGTTTTGAAGTAAAGGATGAGTAGAACGGTATATGGAAAAAAGACGGGAGGGTAGGTAGGCAGCCCTTGAGCCGCGCAAGCAAGAAAGAGATGCATCCGAAAGACGGAGAAAAGAGGGGGAGGTAGACAATAGAAGCTGAAGCTTGATGGGAAAGGAACACGACAACAAGATAGGTAGATTAGCCCTTGAACCACCCAAAGGAAATTAATCCACGAAACCACATGCGCCGACCAGCAAGAGGGACAGAACAACCAAGCTAGTAGTGGGTGAACATCCACCTCAGCAGCACCATCCAACAAGATGAAGCTAGCAGGAGTGAGGCGGATGCATACACTAACACCCTGAATTGTCTGTCCAATCGCGATCGTATGCAAACTGGGGGTTTGAAGTAAGGGACGTGTAGAACGGCATATGGAGGAAGATGTCAGGAAGGTAGGTAGGTAGCCCTTGAGCAGCGCGAGCGGATTTAATCGCTGCACGAAAAACATATGCGAAGGGCCGACATGAGGGACAGTCTATACGTGGGTAGTAATGGGGGATCATCCACCCACCTCAGCGGCTTCGCGACCTAGAAGGATGAAGACTTGCGGGAGGTGTGGATGCGTGTATCAATAACACCGAATAGTCTGTCCAAACGATCGTACGCAAGTGGGTGACGCAGGAATCGGTAGGCGAGAAGGAGAAACAAACTGCGAGCTCGGAGGAGACGCACCTTAGACCCTGTCGCCTTCCATGAGGTTGAGTGAGAGAACTCGCGGGAAATCCTACGCCAAATATCCAAGCTTGAGCTCGCCCCCCATGCGACGCTCACTGAATGTACTCCCCCATTCGGTTTGACCTAACGTTCGGTTTGATGTGACCAATCCCACCAAAAGTGACAGTTTGTGACATTGTCCGACCTTTTCTACTGCATCTCTCCGTTGTTTTTCGTGCGGAAAAAAATGCGGAATGTGTAGAGAGACACATTTTTAATGCACCTGCAATTTTTGGGAGCGATCCGTGCAGAATGAAGGGAGAAACCGAACGAGGGGTCAAACCGAATGGGGGGGTAACGATAGTATTGCGGCAAATTTTGTCAGATTCCTTCACTGAGGAGGACATGGAGAAACCACCAAAGGCATGAGAACCGAAAAAACAAAGGATGAATAGAACGAAATATGAAGATGACAGAAACTTGATAGGCGTTAAGCCGTGTGAGTGAAATCGGGCCACGAAGCCATGTGAAGGCCACCACGAGGGACAGGCTACTTATATCGTTGAATGGGGTAGCATCCATCTCGAAGAAGACGCTGGCAGGAGGTGGATGCGTGTATCAACAGCCTGATTAGTCCCTCCCGCCCACAGGGATCGTCCACATATCGTTGATGTAGGAATCGGTAGGGATGGAGATAAAACGAACAGGGAAGTCGACGGAGACGGATCAAAGGCGACTCACCTTAGGATTGCCTTCCTGAGGCCGAGTGAGATAACTCGCGGGAACTTCTACGTCCAATAAACCCTTGAGACTACCCGTCGTGAAAGATTCCTGGATCACGGTGAGTCAGACCCTTCTTAATTGCGGAGGGGATAGAAGATCAACGAAACCACGAAAAGTGAAGTATGTGAAGCGACAGGAAGGTAGGCCCTAAGCCGTGTGAGGTGAGGGAAATTGGCTCATGAAACCCCAGGCGACGACCAACACAAGGGACAAACTATCCTGGGTCTTAATGAGCGGCGATCCACCCCAGCGACTTTCAATACATGGCACATGGAGCTGTCAGGAGGTGGAGGCGCATTGAGACCGTGAATAGTCCGTCCGCGGTTGGCGCCGCCCAGCGTGGACAGGTCCGGGCTATGGGTTGACGTTGACAAAAACACGGTAGAGATGGAGCTGGGACAAGGCGGACAAGACGGACCTTAGCATCGCCTTTCCTGAGGCGAAACAATCGATAGCCAACGATACGGACGGACGAGGACAAGGTTGATATCGATGCTGGAAGAAAACACGCCGGGGGTCACAAAATCCAGGACAAGGAAAAACTTGTTCCCACACCTAGCTCAGTATTTAGACTATTATTTTCTATTCAAAACCCGGTCAAATTTAAAGTGCAGATTCTCCTTTAAAATTCCAAAAGATTTTCCAAAGAGTTTTAAGTTTGGTGATCTGTCAAAAAAGCCCGTGAATCAATTTTAGGATTTAGGATTCTGAATAACATAAAAATTAATCACCGACTTTCCTGGATATTTGAAGTACAAAAAGTTTCTCAACTTTTACCGTCTGCCACTTATCAAAGTTCAAGATTTCTTTGTATTTTATATCGCGAAGAAAGTCTTTGAATCGTTCAAGATGTCAAATATCAGGGAACATAAAGAAATCCCTTTGATAGGGCCCCAAACTCTAAATATGGGGGGAAATCGTGCAGAACCTTTTTTTTTAATCACCATTCAAAATCTAGTCAAATTTTTAAAATAAAATGGCCACTCAAAATATTAAACTACGTGTGGGAATGAGTTTTTCGTTGTCCTGAACTTTGTGACCCCCGGCGTGAAACAAAACAGCAGAAAAGACGCCCTTGCCAATCATGGCCAAATATGCGGCGCTCCTGTTCAATTTCCTGATCGTGTCGTCGTTTTGCATCCAACCGCACCATCTTACTTCAGAATGGATGCTGAGCGCTGAGGTTCGATTTATGGTATTGTACTCTGGTGAACGGCCTAAGGCGCCTTTTTCTCTTTGGATGCGAGGAGTTGAACGTTGAGGGTCAATGTAAACATCTCCTTTTTCCCAGGCTCTCTCAGCTGTAAGTACCCGTCCGTTTTCATTTGGTTTTTATTTACGCACTCTCATTTCCATCCTTTTACTTACAGCGGGGCGTTGCTCGCGGGCGAGAATAATTCCCCCCGATTGCACTTGCTCTCTGGACGCGAGGAATAGTCCGAGTAATTTCGCTGTAGACCGGGGATGTACATATTGTAATATCGGAAACATAATTGAAAAAGTAAATATTGGTGTCTAGAAAATGTTGCGCGGTTTACCTAACATGTATAAAAAGTATGAAGGTCTTTTATCCGTCGAAACTTTTGGAGTTCGGGGATTTACTCGAAACTAGTCCTCGCGCGTGACTGAATCTCGACGGTGTATTTATCTAGCACGTCAGTCCCGATCGTCCTGCATTATAATGGAAGCGAAACGGAGGACCGTCCAAACCCGCACGCCCATCATCCAATCCCATACACCCACCCGGAGAACCATGGCATCTTTCGAACCGATCTCCAAAAGAAACACCCCCCACCGAGCTCGACATGACATCTCTCACAGTCTCCCCCCCACACCAACTGCATTCGGTACCCCCGTTATACCGAACATAAAAGCTACGGTGGCATCGAACGCAATGGCGTTCCTGGTCTTTCAGGATATCCGCTTTCACGCGTTCGGGAAACGGGAACGTAGGTATGATATCCATGAATCCCGGTCCTAAAATCTTGAACAAAACCCGAGTTTCATGAGCCTGTATATTGGGGTCTTCGAGTGCACGCACGAACGTCGCGTGGAAATCGGCAATGCTGAGGTGGTGGGTTCCGAGGAGACGGAGGAGGGTGTGGTATTCCTGTGTGGATAGGGTCACGGCGGTGGCTTGTTTCCAACCGTTTCTAGGAGCAGCAGCATTTGTGTACCGGCAATGGAATGCAGCTTCTGTGTATCTGTGGTAGAATTCTTTAATGGGGGTGTTGTTGGCGAGGTGGCGGACGACGAGGCGGTCGGTGATGTTGGGCATGAAGAGGGATGTGAAGCCGTGTTCCATGTTGTCGACTTTGTGGGATGTGGGATGTGGGATAGATTGTTGGGGGCGGGGGTTGGCTGTAGATGTTGACGGACTCGAAATGGGGAATGAGGATTTTGAACGTTGGAAGTTTGTGGTGGTTTATATGTCGACCTTTGGGCCAGGTTTAAATAAAGCCGTTACACTCATTCACTGTCCATTGTTCGAGGTTGGCCCACCACCCGAACTCGGCCAACGGTCTCAGAGAGCGGGCACAACATTACTTGAAATTGATAAGTAGATGTTTGGTCTCTTACTGTAACATTTCTGCAACAGCCCGTTGTCCTATGTAGAGTCGTGCGTCTAGAAATGCGAAGTTAACCTCGGAGTGCTCGGGCCGTCAATGCGTGGGAACATTTTCCAAGTGGCGTCAGTTGGTCGTTGGCCGACGACGATGAGCTACGATGCACAAAGGAGCGCGATATCTTATGGCCACTTCCACGTCGCCACTATTCGTACTGCGCATCGTGGAGTGAGTTGTACGTTCCCTGTAGCTTTCCTGATCGGCCGCGATGATACAGTACTGTGATACTCCTTCAAGCTTTAGGATTACATATCTATATAACTCGCTCGTTCATGCGGGACCTCCATGCCGGTACTTCTGTGGGATACAGTAATCAACATACGACTACCTTCATCTCATCCCGTACTCCATACATCGCATCTCCTGCGCGATGCCAGTGACTCTTCCTTCGCTTCCTGGGATGCAACGCTACGTCCGAGTCAACACGGACACCGCCGCACTGGACCCAATTCACCACCGGTTTTCCAATCCACGCGAGATCCTGTTCTGCCGTGCCGTCCTCATCCCTCTCGTGTATCCACTGGATATGTTGTACCATGGGGTGTCGATTTGGTTCGATCCAAGGATTCGGGAGGAGGGATGGATACAACGTTCGGGGAACGGGGTATTTGGGACCATTGTCGACAGTCGTCGATGTGGGTATTGGAATACTGGGTATGGATCATGTGGTAAGCGATATCTTCTGCAACTATCCAGTACGACCGTACTCATTCATCTCGTTTTTCTTTCCCTCTGTTCCTGCTCTCGTTAGCTTTCGCGCGCTCAAGGCATTTCGGTTGCAACGAGAGTACTATGAATACCGCTGGGCAGCATCAATACGCCGTCCAGGTCAGTCCGCTGCTCATCACAATAACACGATAAGATACTTACATCCTCAAGAATACTTCCTTGCCATTCATGTGCACCCGACGCTGACCTCAACAACCCCAAACTCCTACCATAAGATCGGTCCTCCACACACGGCACCGTCTAACAACACTGAAAGTTCCGACGTCCTAGGGAAAGACAACGCTGTTTGGAGAGTTCGGTAAGTGACCTTTATCAACACCATGTAGGCGATCCTTACGTTCTTGGGTGCCTTCACTGGTCCGCTCCCCTCCACGTCACCGTCGACAATGACTCACGATCTAAATCTTTAGGATCTGGATTAGCGACCAGAGCACAGCGGGTGCGTTAGTATTTCGTCTTCGGGTGATGTTACGCTTACTTCTTACAGCAATTCTGCTGTCCCTCGTACATACTCGACCTCAACTCTAATGCGGCTGGAAGTGAAGGAAGGTACCGATATAATCCCCCGAATATGTTTCCAGAAACCTGTGCCAGACGGCCCCTACGAACCAACGGCAGGTGGAAAAGAAGCGTCCGGCTTATGGTGTATGTGGCCGAGTGACAATGGTCAGTCCTTATCTATACCGTTGTCTGGCAATCGACAAGACTTACTCCTTCCCATTAGAATGCCGCCCAGTGTATCCTTTCCGTCCTTTTGGTTTGGAAGTTGGCCAGCGAGGATGGATGAATGTGTCTCGCGAATGTGTATCCTCCGATGGATAGAGGACCATGTCGTCGTCGAAATGAGGGAAAGGTGTCGTCTGGGGTTTATGGTATGTTGCCATATGACCGTGGCGCCGCCACACGCTTATCAATTGAAGTCTTAAGCAGCAAAGTATTGCCCGATGCCGGCCGGTGAACGAATGGCGAAGGAGGGTGTGTGTTGAGGACGTACGAGGCTGATGTTACCGGTCACGGAGAACCATGGGGACAGCGGCGATGAGGGAGGATATGGGAAAGGAGACAGGTGCGAATAAAGTTGGTGTCTTTTATTAACCCGTTGAACCGACAACGCTTACCCATTTTCCCCAAGTCTCTCGTGTACGGACCGCTTCCGACCTTGTACCATATCGACGACGGCGGATGTACAACTTTAGTGGGATGGTATGCACACAAGGTAAAGGGGGTGGCGGGATCTTACGACGCAGAGCGTTCCCGCGGCGGCCACATTCAAAGACAAGAACCTCGTCGTTGGTCACCGTGAAAATGAAGACATCTTTGGACCCATGATATTCATACGGATCTCCTGTGCGCGAACCAATAAGGTGCGCCAGTCTTAGCCCCTTTCTTTTTCATCTATTCCGGCGTCGTGGTTCGATTTTGAACTCGGCGAGTGCGCTTTGAACAGCCCCTCCTACCCGCACACCTGCGGAATTTCTGTGATTGGCGCGTAAGGACGCTTTAATCCTTGTCTTGGGTCCAAATTGCACGATGAGGGTTGGACTCACAATCACGGATTTTTCATGAGAACCGCTTGTGTGGGGTAAGAGAGGTTTATGATTGATATACGTTGCGCACTCGCCTCGTTGGATGTAATCATATGGGTTTCCTCGGGTTGGCTACACAGAAATCACGTCCACTTGATCTGAGATTGACGAGGGCCGCAATCCATCGAAGTGGGATTCTTTCATTTTTTTCAGGTCGTTCTTCAGATCCAGTCCATCTCGGTCGCCATACTACGTGATCATACCGGTCCTTCAAAGGACTGGCAAATCCCATCTTCGGGATGAGGTATTGACCTTAGGACCTCGGGTGATCGCAGGGTGGAAGCGTGCCTTATCCTTAGCTGCCTGATGCCTTAAGGAATCGACCGCCTTAAATTCCCTCTCCCTCACCCCTTCTCACATTCTATGTCTCGTATGACTCCCTTAGGATTCCGGGGGAGCCTCCTTCTCGCTGCTTCAACCCGCTCCTACGTCCCCTTTCGATAACCTACATACTTGAGTATATCGTCAAGTCCATTACCCGTCTATTTGATGAAATCTCGACTATGTTGCGTGGCGGAATCGTATCACGTCGTCCTTCAGGGTGCCCAAAAAATGGCTTTCCAGCTTGCGTCTGCTTCTTCGCATACCATATCCCAATTGTAGTAAGTATGAGGCCAATGACTCCGATAGGGATTGAAGAAGCCAGACCAGCTATCTCTCCTGACGATAGGCCAGTTGATGATATGCTTGAGCTTGATGGCGTTGCTGTTGTAGTGTTTGCGGTGAAGGAAGGTATAACGGAGTAGCCTGCCACCGAGGAAGTCGTGGATGAGGAAGGCGTTGTCGAGGAAGTCGTGGATGAGGAAGTTGCGGACGAGGAAGTTGCAGAAGAGTCGGTTGAAGATTCAGTATCCGTGCTGCTACTACTAGTCGCGGGGTTAATTGAGAATGAGCTGCTGGTAGCAAAATGTTTGTTAAAATCATTTGCAACAAAAGCCCATAGAATGTAGCCACTTCTGCGACACATGTCGTCATCAACAGCGGGTCCACACTAAGAACATATTCCCCTACCCAACTGGAACAACGGGAAATGGTAGAGTCAGCGAACTTGGAGAGGGATCCACGTTTCTGGTGACGGGAAACCCTTGGCCTAGATCGCCGTTAACGAGCCCAAGGTCCCAAGTCGCCCTAATAAACAAAACTATTCAACTTGTTCGAGCTACGAGAGAACCTTAAGGTGGGCGTACGGATCATTGGGCTCGTTGATCCACGTGAGCTTGACCTCTCCTCCAGAAGTCGGGTTTCTGGGAATTTGAAGGATGAGTGCAGTGGCCAAATCTAAAGGGACGACGAGCGCGAGTGCGAGTGCGAGTGTGCTAATGTTCAAGGAAATGGGTTAACTTGAAAGGTTGTAAAGAGGAGAGGCGAGCTAACCAGAGTATGCGGAACATCTTGGTATCATAAGTCAAGAGGCAGTTATTGAAGGGCGGATAAGGAAGCGAAGATAGGATGGAGAACTCGGACAACAAGCGATCAAGCGCTTGAGCTTCAAACTTCAAGCTTCAAGGCTTATCGTACAAATCCTTACGTATAATCGCAGATACAACGGACAATCCAATGTCGGTGTCGATTCGGCCGGCTGGTAGTTCTGTCAAGTCATACAAAGTTTTTGTCCGGGACAATCCATTAGCAAACTGCGTAAAATATGATATCGTGCTTTATCAATCACACTCGGGAGCATCGTAATGAATTTTGGCTCCCCTGAGATGAACAGAAAGTATCATGTTGGGCCCGATTGGGGAGCCGTGAGAGTCGAAAAATGGGGCCTATACATAGCTGTATTCATGCTAGTGCGGAGAAAATGCAAGCAAGAGATAGCGGGTGTTGCCACACAGAACCAAACCGGGTCGACGCGCATGGCGATGTGATAATCCACCGCCATCTTCACCTGTCCGATTGTCGCAGGAGCTTGCCAAGCGCTCATCATGTCTCGTACGGCTTCCAGCTCCTTGGCTTCGTGCTATTCATTCTCGTATTTTATATGGTCTGCGGAGCTCTTTTTGTTCGCGAGTGCTCACCCATTCTCTGTGAGCCTGTCATGTTCCTGCCGTTATTTCATTCCACATTTACGTAAATCTAACCTTAGCTTTTATCGAAACGATTGGGCGGGTGTTCGGGGAATAGCGATATCGAATTCTCCGGGTAATCTACCTTCTTCATCATTCCTTCAGCTCTTGACTCTTCTCTGTTTCAGAACCGACCCGCTCCTAGGTTTAACCGTCCCCAACCTCTCGCACTAGCACCGCGTGTTGCTTGCCTTCTGACGCAGCCGCCGATGGAGATGGCGTTCACCACCCTCGAGGTTTCTGTGTCGGTGCCAGCATAATAGCAGTGGTGTTTCCCTGTGTACTCCTGGATAGGCTTCCCCTCTCTGAATTACTTACACGGTGTTGTTTTTCTGTTTTTCCCCCACTTCATCCAACCCTTGGTTGATCATCTGGGACCTCAGGTGGATTTCCTCCCCTTCGCATCCACTTGGAATGGGGACTTGTCGCATAGAGCGGGAGATTCTCGGTCTCTACTCAGCCCTGGATGGTCCCGTAATTCATTCGATTTATTGGTTCTGGTTCTTGTCTTGTTGTGCTGTTTATTCGCGTCGCGTCCACAAAGTGGAGAAGCCTATCGAAGATTTGTTTCCGGGCTCTCTCCTACTGCTCCGACTATGCTTCTGTCTGGCGGGTTGAATCGACGACGCTTACCCATTTTTCCCAAGTCTCTCGTGTACGGACCGCTTCCGACCTTGCACCATATAGATGACGGCGGATAATTCTCCTACATGGTGGCGAAGTCGCTCGATCTACAATTTTAGTAGGATGGTACGCAGAAAGGTAAAGAGGGTGGCGGGATCTCACCATGCAGAGCGTTCCCGCATCGGCCACATTCAAATGACATGATATATCTGGGATGAATGGGCAACGTCAACGCCGAATGGTGAGGAAAGGGACCGATGGCCGTATGCAGAGTCGAATGTCGAAACGGCTAACATGGCGAGCTAATTCAATATATAATCTGAGAGAGCTTACTTACTTATTACTTGCTTACCGGCGTCTCCAGCTTCCTAACGATACCCTATTGTAGGGTGGTTGGAACCTGGTCTTTGGTCACCGTGAAATTGAAGGCATTCTCGAAACCATATACTCGTGCGGATCCCTTGTGCGCGAAACAATAAGGTGCGTCAGTTTTCGAGCCTTCCTTTCCCATTTATTCCGCTCTCGTGGTTCGATTTTGAACTCGGAGAGTGCGCTTTGAATGGCTCCTCCTACCCGCACACCTGCGGAATTTCTGTGATTGGCGCATAAGGACGTTTTAATCCTTGCCTTGGGTCCAGGCCGCGCGGTGAGGTTTGGACTCACAATCAGGGATTTCCCATGAGAACCGCTCGTGTGCCGTAAGAGGGATTTACTCATTTCACTCTCGCCTTGTTGGATGTGATCGTCGGATGTGATCTAGGGTTGGGTAAAAAACTGTCGGTTTTTTACCGCGACGTTTTTTACCAGTAATTTACCGGTAATTTACTGGTAACTTACCCCACCCTCAAACCCCTGGATTTTTGGTGGTAAATTACCATCGTCACGTGCCCCTCAAAGGCCTTTTGAAGGTTCCACAGTAGGGTTGGGTAAAAAACTGTCGGTTTTTTTACCGCTACGTTTTTTACCAGTAATTTACCGGTAATTTACTGGTAACTTACCCCACCCTCAAACCCCTGGATTTTTGGTGGTAAATTACCATCGTCACGTGCCCCTCAAAGGCCTTTTGAAGGTTCCACAGTGTTGTTGTAGTGTTGGCTACCACAGGCTTGACAAAATTTTGGCTCGATAGCGGTGTCTGTGGCATGATTATAAATAAATAAAAAATAAATAAAAAAAAGAAAGAGGGAGAAAGGGAGAGACCAATAGCATGGCAACCAAGCATGATTTGATGCATCATTAAGATGAGTTCTGGGAGTTCTCGGTAGGCAGGATGTGGGCAGGATAGTAGGTGGAAATAGGGGAATCTGAGTACATAGAGAACCCGTTCTGCAGAATTTATTGTCGGTTAGATTTGGATACTCGCTTAGATTTTGATATCTTGGCGGCGCTGCACGGCTTTGAACAGCTGGGAAACCCAGTTACTCGCTTAGATCAATGTCATTGTTATCATTCAGATTAGATTCCTCACCAACTTGTTTTCAACACAATTTTGGGTGCTTGTAACTTCATGAAATTGATCCAGAACATCTAATAAAGACAAATATATGTAGGTACATTGTTCAACTACAGTAGCCTATGTAATATGAACAGTTGACAAGTGCGATAAAAAGTGTGGTTTGGAAGTGAAGCAGCCAGATCCTGAGCACACGCAAACCTGGGTACATCCCCCACTACTCTCTCAATCCATGCTCCACACCCTGCCCAGGCCCCGCATTCATTGCACCCATCTTCAATGTGCCTCGTCCTCAATGTCCTCACTGCCACTGCACCAGCATCACATCATATCGCCGGGTTTTTTGTATTTCTGAGTTTCGTCGCGTCGATTCCTGTTCGGCTCGTATTGTACGTTGGGTTTCACTTCCTTGCTAGCATGCTATGCCTAGTCCATCGTGACATCGATTCTATGCCCACATTCGTCTTCGAGGGGAGGAACACGACGAGTCGGCAGAGTCATATCATGTACCTAGCACGAGTGGTTTTTTGGATGATGAAATGACAATTTCCATTTAAAAATGAGGTCTTCATCTTTTTTTCGTATCCTTCAGCATCCCAGATGTCAGAACCAAGTCAGAACGGTCATGGAAAGTGCGAGGGAGCCTGGGAGGAGAGGAACGGTGGTGGTTAGAGTGACGAGTAGCTTACATAATATTACTGATGTAATCTTCAGTATCCGGTATCCGCTATCTGCCACACACACCGTATAGGAGCCAAAATTTTTATTTATGCTATGAGATATAGAATGTGCTTGGTGATAAGATAAAGCTTACAGCGCAATGCATGATTTGTACTTCGACACAGTTGCGGCCGAAAAAAACGGATTTGGGTAGGCACGTGACCCAGTAAATTACTGGTAAATTACCTCGGTAAAATACCTGCCTTTGGGCTCGAGGTAACTTACCGGTAAATTACAACCCCCAGAGGTTTTTTACCCAACCCTAATGTGATCATATGGAATTCCTAGTATTGGCCACCCAGAAGTCACCTGATGAGGGCCTCGATCCCTCGAAGCGGGATTTTTCCTATTTCTTTTTGGTTTTTGGGCATTCTCGTTATTTAAAGCCACCCCCTTCTCGGTCATCAGACTATGGGATATCATTACGGTTCTTCACAGGACTGGCTAATCCCACCTTAATCTCCTTGTCATTGCTTCAGCTCGCTCCTCCGTTCCTTTTCGATAACCTACATAGAGTACCTGGGTATATTATCAAGCCCATTCATTACCCGTGTATTTGACGAAATTTCGCGGTCGCGACACCATCAGTGGGGTCCTATGGGTGCCTATGACTATGTTGCGTGGCGGAATCGTATCATGTCATCCTTCAGGGCGCCTAAAAATGGCCTTCCAGCTTGTGCCTGCTTCCTCGCGTACCAGATCCCAATTGCAGTGAGAATGAGGCCAATGACTCCGATAGGGATGGAAGACGCCAGCCCGGCTATCTCGCCTGACGATAGGCCGGCTGATGGGGTACTTGAGCTTGATGCGCTTGATGTTATGGTTGAGCTTGATGGTGTTGCTGTTGTATTGTTTGCGGTGAAGGAAGGTTGTGGTATAATGGAGTAGCCTGCGACCGAGGAGGTCGTGGATAAGGAGGTCGTGGATGAGGAATCCGTGGACGAAGAAGTCGTGGACGAGGACGTGGCGGAAGAGTCGGTCGAAGATCCGATATCTGCGCTGCTGGTGGCGGGGTTAATTGAGAATGAGCTGCTGGTAGCAAAATGTCTGTTAAAATCATTCTCAACAAAAGCCCATATAGTGTAGCCACTTCTGCGAAACGTGTCGTCATTCAACGCCGGGTCCGAACTATAAGGACGTATGTAGGCCCTTACCCGACTGGAACAACGGGAAATGTTAGAGTCAGTGAAGCTGGAGAGGGATCCACGTTGTTGGCGAGGGTAATCACTTGGCCTAGATCGCCGTTAACGAGCCCAAGGTCCCAAGTCGCCCTGGTAAAGTAAACAAAACTGTTCAGGTTGGTCGAGCTATGAAAGGATCTGAAGGTGGGCGTACGGATCATTGGGCTCATTAATCCACGGGAGGTTGAATTGTCCTCCTGAAGTCGGATTTCTGGGAATTTGAAGGATGAGTGCGGTGGCCAAATTTATAGGGACGACGAGTGCGAGTGCGAGTGTGCTAATGTTCCAGAGAACCGGTTAATCTTGAAAGTGTTGTAAAGAGGGAAGGCGAGCTAACCAGAGTTTGTGGAACATCTTGGTATCTCGCAAGTCAAGAGGCGTAAACTACCGACAGGCTATAAGGAAAGGAAGGTAGGATGGAGAACAAGAACAAGCGCTCGAGGCTTATCGTAATACTTACGTGTTATCGCAGACACTGCGGACACTCTATGCTGCCTATGCCAAGCCGGACGGTTCAGGCTGGTAGTCCTGTCAAGTCATACACAGGTTTTGACCGGGAGCATGCCCATTACCAAACTGTGGAAAATAAGTTATGACATAGTGGCGTTTGCTCACATTTGCCGGGAACATCATGCTTAATGAACTGTAGCTCTCCTGACATGAACGGAATTATCATGTCGGTCCGTTGGGGAGTCATGAGATTCGAAAAATGACGCACTTAGCTGTTTTCATGCCAGTGCGGAGGAATTGCAGGACCGTGATGTCGGAAGGTGATGCCACACAGACCCAAACTGAGTTGCTTTGATGGACCCAAATACAAACTGGGCCGACGTGGAATTCACCGCTATCTTCATCTCTCCGACTGTCGCAGTCGTTTTTGTTGGTCCTGATCCAGGGTTGTCGAGAGCTAGGAGTTCATTTCAAGTGCTCATCATGTCTCGTACGACCTCCAGCTCGTTGGTTTCGTCCTATTCATCCTCGCATTTTATATGGTCTGCGAGGCTCTTTTCGTTCGCGAGTGCTTACTCATTCTCTGCGATCCTGCCATATTCCTACCGCTATTTAGTACCATCTGTTACATTCAAATCTAATATTGGCGTCTATCGCCTTTGGGCGTAGAACGAATGGGCGGGTATTTGGGGCTTGGCGGTATCGAAATTTCCAGGTAATTCACCTTCTTCATCCTTTTTGTCTCTTAGACTCTTTTCTGTTTCAGCATCACCCATCGTCTCATAGGCTTAACCGCGTCCGATCCCCCGCACTTGTCATTGGATTGACCGATCGGTCAAAGGCCATAACAGGTATCGATAACCGGCTCCATGTCCGGACCCAACTTACGTTCACGGCCAGGCGAACGGCCCTCTGGAGAGCGATGAAGGATGCAGCAGATATCTTGGAAACGTTCGTTAACCTGAATGCAGAGGGTCAGAGAGGCTCGAGATAGAGGGCTGCAACAGTACCGGTGTCGAAGCTGTCTCCTTTGTAACCAGAAGGTCAGCCTGGATGGCAATGACTGTACGTTACGCCAAGTGCGATATGTTGGATTCTCGCTACGTATTTTCGCTCATTTATTCGTTGTTCATTCCATCGTTAATTTCCTCTGCTACAGGCATGTTTTTGAGCCTCGCGCACATTACTGGACTTCAAGCGTTGCACTGGGCCAATTTTCGAAGACTTTTTCGGTTGAAGTATATCATACCCCGGAATATGAACAAACGCTTTGACTGCGAATACGGGGTTATTTCTCCCTGGATATCTACGACTGCAACGGAGGAGCAAGTCGGCATGGAATTCGTCTTCAAAGGAATACGCAGAACGGTTCTGCCGTTAGGGTGCGCTTTCATTATTTCCATATCCCTTTCTTTCGTTCCTTCTTCATCCTTCCGCACCTATTGCATATCGTTTCGCCATCTTTTTTGAGTCCTTTATTTCTTCGTCGCCAAAATTTCTGCCGTAAATGCAGCATACGGACCGCCTTACCACTTTCGTTTTCTTTCCCCGTGCGTTCTTAAATGGTGGGATTTGATGGAGCCGGTACTTATACCGGAATTGCTTGAGCATCCTCAGTTGTCGTCGCTCTTTTTCCGTCGCTTTGGATCTTCACCCATGGATAATCCCTTCCTTATCCATGTAGTTCCATCCTTGCAGGACTCGGAGATGCAAACACGAATTTCTGCGATATCAGACGCCGTTGGGCACCTTTTTCTACCTTCCTTTCTTGATCGCTGGGTGCGGTTTCGTCGTTCCTTCATTCTCTTCATTTTTCTTCCCTTTTTTCTCTTGTTTCCCTCATGGTTTGAACAAATTGGTCCTTTCGGATCATCCACCCAACCTCGTAGGAGGCAACTATCTGGGCGGTTCCGAACGAAATGTGAACGCGCAAAGTAGCACCAAAAAAACCCGAGGGATCGATCGTGCCATGGTGATCGAGAGATTTCGTTCCATATCCTGGAATATGGGGGTGTCCCATAGCTGTGGTCGTACGAAATAAACTAGGATCCATCGGCAGGTTCGGTCCCTGGGGCTTAGTGGTTCGGTGGTGCTTGGGCACGAAATCGATAACTTAGGCGTTGGCGATCCCTCCAAGCGGGATTCTTTGACTCTACGCAAGTGTCCCTTGCATCCGTAATATTCTTGTCATTACGCGCTCTACGCTCCCTTTCCTTTCACCTTTCTCTTATTACGGTGGAGACGACTTGTTGTCCTTGGGCGATTGCTGGTGGAAGCTCGGATGAACCTTATCCTTGCTTTCATGTCGCCTTAACGGATTACCTGAATTTTCTCTCTGCTGTTTTTTTCCTCTTATTTCTAGACTCGCATTCTATGGCTCGTATTACCGCCTTCAATGGCATTCCGAGCATTCCTACACGAATCTCCTTTTCGTTGCCTCCACACTCCGATTTTCAGTGACCAGGGCCTAGAAATCTACGGAAGCACCGCGTGTTGCTTGCCTTCTGACACAGCCGCCGATGGAGATGGTGTCCACCACTCTTAGGGTTTCTGGGTCGGTGCCAGCACAATAGTAACAGTGGTGTTTCCGTGTGTACTACTGCATAGGCTTCCCCTCTCTGAATTCCTTACACGACGTTGTTTTTCTGTTTTTTTCCCACTTCATCTCCTACTTGGTTGGTCGTCCCCGACTCCGGGTGGATTTATTCCCCTTCACTTCCCCTTGGAATGGGGACATGTCAACTAGAACGGGAGACTCTCGGTCTCGACTTACTCCCGGATCGCCCTGCGACTGAATCTCTTGATGGGGCGCAAGCAAGGTCGAACCCACCATCGCACTGTCGCCATTAGTGGTTCCATGTATTTTTTGCAGTCTATTCGCGTCCATAAGGTGGGGGAATGGAGTAGCCTGTTAAAGAAATGCCTTGCGGCTCAAATTACAAGGATTCTCCAATTTCAGGTGCTACGTATACATCATCGAGAACGACCTCCATGATCCATCGATTGTTATTCTTACTTTCTCTCGCAATCGCGACCAACACCCATTGTTCATACAGGCTTTCGAATCTCCCTTCTGTTCCTTTTCGATGACATGAAGCCACCACCGTTTGGTCACGATTTTCAGACAGTTGGGTTGGGAGAATCACCAGAGAGTATACAAAACAAAGGAACATTTTACAAAGGTCTTGCTGTAAAACTATCGATGAATAAAAAGTGGAAGAGCAATAGACGTTGGCTGAACTCACGACGATATCAATATACATTCCCGAGAATAGCCTTCAACTTATCCAACACCGCAATATCCGGCTCTTCGCGTTCCGATTCCCTCGCCTCCATCGCCAATCCAACTAGCTCCCATAAAGGTGGCGCCAGCGTCGTGAAACTGCCCACACTTCCCTCCAGTCGTATTTGGTGCTTGTCGAATCCGTAAACGCTCGTCTCTGTATATTCCTCCTCGTATCGCTCCCGTGGGATAGGCGAGAGCTTTCCCCCGGCGTACAAGATCCTGTCGATGGGCCGACCGGTTCGGTCGTGTTGGACTCGCCATTGGTTCCGGAACCCGGTCGTGCTGGGGAGATTGTTAACTAGCCGCGCGAGCTCCACGATACCCTCGAAATCGTGCTCCTTCAAGATCCTAACTCCCCCCTTGGAATCGATGACCGTCCTATCTGAGAATATAGCCAGATCGATTCCTTCGTGTTCGACTTGCGAATTTCGAAGGACGACCAACTCGAGTGCCGAACGGATGGGTGTGAACGTTTTCGGGTTGGGATGGGGGTCCGCACGATGAAGATACCCAGAGTATCCTGAGGACCATGTTGGTTCGGACATTGGAAGAAACTTTAACGAGGAGAGGGTGGTGAACTTGAGGAGCTGGTAGCAAGCGATTGCAACGATGGTTACGATGGCGCAGATGAACAGCGGGCGCAGCATTGGTGGGAGATCACTCCTTTGCGAAGCAGAACGTGTTCATATAGGAAATCCACCTGATAACCCATAGCACATGGTGGAGAGAGTCAGGAGACGACCCACGGAATGTTTGGTAATGGGAGTGAACCCAAACAACGCGCCGGTTCGGTTCGAACTTTCGCGTTTGACAAATGTTTGATCTTTCCCTCGACTCTACCGAACGGTATCGGGAATTAGGTCCACTGAACGCGACCTGACATTATTTTTCACATTCTATTTCTCCCTGAAGGCCTGACAACTCGGGATCTTCACCTGAGCTACGACCTTGCGCGGTTTCTGTGTCAAACGCCTACAGAGGAACTATAACAAATGGACATCCTCGAGTCTTGAGACCACTTGGCTGGAAGATGTTAGAGCTGATTCGACGTTGTCGATCAACTCTTCAAACCCTCTGAGATAGTCCCTTGTTCAGAGTGTGGTTTTTTGGCGACATGGGATATAAATGCACCGACTACGCTTTCATATTTCTTTCGTCCTCTCATCTTTCATTCTTACGAACAGATTACTATTCAATAGCATTGCATATTATCCTCCTCGCAAGATGATACGAAGTAGTGTATATCCCTAAAATTTTGTATGCCAGGAAACAACGAGTGCTAATACCTGTCTAGAGAGTATGTCGAAAATCCATTCAATCAAGGTCGCTCCCATCGTCGATATCAATGTGGTGGAAAACGTAACCGTAAAGTAGACGGAGGGCGCTCACCGCATCTGCGATCCCTTGCGTATCGTCCTCATCTAACCGACAGCCCATCATGCAAAGGTGGAGGTAATTTAACGAAACAGGGCCCGTCGATGAGGAAGGTGCAAAGTTCTTCCTCTGTACCATTGATATGATGTCCCACCCATTGACAGCGCTGACTCCTAACTGTTCCAGAAATGGCAACAACTCCCCGGTTGCGATTTTGTCGAGAACGTTAGGGTGGATGAACAGGCCGGGGGCAAGAAAGAGTGAGGTTAAATGCTCGCACGAACGAAGCAGGCCTTCCAGCTGCTGATAGATCCGAGGTATCAATGTGAACCGACTATCGACGGGGATGCCATGTTCGGCGACCGTGAGCTGCTTGATAGTCGAAGTCAAACCCGCCAGGAACGGCTGGTAGACCGTCATGTTCCTGATAACGTGCCCACCCTCTTCCCTCTCTAACCATAAGTCGTCGAGGAACGGCGTATCCAAGAATCCAAGAAGGCGTACGACCTGGCTAGGTTGGACGAGCCTTAGTCGCAAGCACTGGAGATATGGGACTAATATCTTCTGAAGCCCCATAGATCGTCCATCATCGTACGAGGCGAAACTGATACGGAATGTCCCGTCCTCGAGGAGGATAGATCTTTCCATAATTTGCATAAACTTGTCGACGTCAATGCTGGTATCCCCGAGGTCGACGTGCGTTAACTGGCCCCAAGGAAGCTGTAAATCGCTCGGATGGACGCCGTCGGGCATGCGTAGTGCGATATTTCGAAGGCGGGGTGCACGACGAAAGGGACTGAGGTTGAGAGAGCCGCTAACAGGCATATACGGATGCAGAGCGTCCACACCATTCATGTCATATGTGACCGTAACATCAACGACTTGTAGGAGTGGGAAACGAACTGAATTGAAAAGGGTCCTAAGGATATTCGTTGTGATCGTACATGACAAAAGCCAAACGCGGCGCATACGCGGACGAATGACAAGTTCGAAAATCCTGCGACCGACTTCGGTCTTTAGGTACTCCCGAAACCTGATGGCGAGAGGAATGCTCTCTCCAGAGCGGACGAAAAAAAGTCCTGCGAGGGCGAAAAGGCCGTTCGAGGGTTCGGGTGATGGCTGGACGAAATCGAAGTCGTTCCAGTACGTGGGGGTGGATACAAGAACGCGCTGCCATTCCTTGCATACGAGGGCAATAATCTGCCGTTTGTTATTTCTCTGCGGTGGCAAGATCACTGGTTCATGGACAAGGAAGTCGAAAATGCGACGGTGAATGTTTTCCGGGAAAGCGCAGTCGCCGATAGGGGCATTCGTTGTGGCGAGGGCGGTTTGTAGATTGTGTGCATTCATTCTGATAGGCGGAATCGACGCAGGAAAATCTGTGGGGGCAGAATTAAATTAGCAGGTTGGCGTGGTGGTGGACGCACATTACTCACCGAACGTTCTCTCTTCTTGAGCAAGGGATGCGTAGTAGGGCCGAGAAATTAGGAGGGGGAAACGATAGAAGAAAGGAACTCATATCCAGCCAGTATATCTGAAAGCCAAAACCTGGAAAGGGTTCAAAAGTAAGGTAAGTAGCCTGCTTCCTATTGCTGTGAAAAAATCTAAAATGACAAACCAAACCCTAACCAACATCTTTTCCCTCTGCTTTAAAGTTTTATCCGAATCGGAATGGATCCAGACCCCGCACATCGAGGCGATTTTTACACAAATATTTGTCGACGGTGAACTGCAAGTTGTAATGCGAGGCGAAACAATCGAATCCAAGTGTCACACGCAGGCGGGTCGGCTGAAAATGTTAAGCCACGATACTCATACATTCTTTGCCTCTGCCATGAGTGGAAGCACGGCCTTGTTTTCGTGCGTGGCCCGGAGTCGTGTCCCTGTTTTCTGTTTAAGTATTCTGCTTTCCTAGCCCGTTATTCAACCGCTTATGGAAGGCGGGTGTAGTGAGCGAAGAAAATTAAGCCAGAGTTCATACTCGGAGCGCTTCGGACTAAAAAAAAGGCGTTGGTGTGCTGGAAGTTTCGTAGAATGTAAAAAACGGGGCGCAATTATTTGGTTACCCTCAAATTCAATCGATCATTTATTCGATCTCGGCTGTCACGGCACTGCCGTCCACGCGCTCGTCAACGCCCATAATCTGGAAGAAATTTTACTTGTGAATAAGAATAAGTCTGCATTCTACTTTTCGCTCTGCTGCGTGAGAAGGTCAAATACCTGCCCCAAATTATAAGTGGGGAAGTAGGGGATGGGACGATCTAAACGTTCGATCTATTCGTCATCCCGGTCTCATCGTAAATATGTTCATGGTACACTCAGCTTCGCCTTCTATTTAACCTCTTCCAGCCTTAAACTTACCAGCCGTCCTCTCCACTCTCACAGGTTGCTCGATGAAGTGGATGCGCCGTGGGCTTATCGCTATTCGGTGGGAATCCTGAACTATTCTTCCCCTCCCCGTCCTTCTCTAAATGACGACGAGAGCTTCGCGAACAAGTTGACACCTGTTAAGACCATGCAGTGTCGGTTACACACCTCGAGTGTGAAAGAATTACACCAGATCCGAGTCAGCGCATATAAGCCTGTTGTGCAATACTCAAAAATGAGTCTGTTGGCCACCAGATGTTGGAACGCGACGAATAGGTCCAAGATATATTAGAATCGTTATCTGAGTTGCGGGAGTATTCCGCCGCAAGATAGAGACAAGATAGAGACAACTCGGATGATGGCGAAATATGTAGAGGACGTCGCTGATCCCCGAAAGAAAGAGAGAACAGAAAACATGGGGCCTAAACTCCCCCGATGGGGGAGAAATAGGCGAAACTGACGGTACGCGCCCTCGCACTCGAGACAAGGACACGGAAACCGAATGGAAGAGAGGAAGGTGTGAATGGAGCGCACTTAGGTTTGTAGCTTACGAGGAGCTATATTTCGATGCTTCAGTACTCAACACTCAGTACTCAGTAGTAGCAGTGCCAGCCTCAGTCGTGGCCTCGATAATAGCGGCTGTTGCCACACACGACCAAACCGGGATCAATTTCTTTTTTCTTTCCTTCATCGATGATCAATTTTTCTTGACCCAGTGTTCTACTTCTTTGGCGTTCGATTGCCACATCCTTGCTTGAGGAATGGCTCCTCACCGGCACTAGGTGGATGTTGGCTGACTTGTGGAAGGGCTATTTTGCGATAAAAATGGTGCGTGTTCGCAAATAATTGTTTTGTGGACCTCGCCATCCACATTCTACACCATAGTTGGTCTGTAAAACGCTGCGGGACGGACTATCCACAACACTATAAATATCCCCAGCAGCAGCTTCCTGTGCTCCATATGCATTTTGGCGGTAAATTGCTGGGGTGCTTTTTCTGATTGATTGGCTGTAGTTCGTCCCATGCGTTTGTCATGTCCATTCCACGGTACGAAACCCGTTGGCCTCTCTTCCTTCGGTTTCATATGTCTCTCTCATTGCTCTGTTGGCATCGCTCAGCCCGAGGAAATTGTCTTCCTCCAAGGACTCGGATTCAGTATGGGATCCATCCCGAGGAATGGTGGATGACGATTGGGAATTTTATTATTATATCCGACATCCCTTTTTTTCCTTCTTCTCGTCTCTATATATCGGCATCCTGACATCATTTTATAGGTATTATGAAGAACCTTAATCTACTCTACTGTCCTGTGTTCGCTAGCTTCGGTACGTCGCTACTTCAAGCTCTCGATATCAGAATTGAATACCACACGGCAAGCTTTCTTCTGGCATGGATATGCCATTCGGTCACCGTACGCACCATTGGTGAGCCCTGTCCACCCACTGAATTCACAGTTGTGTGTCGCTACGTTATCGAGTCCTGGAGTATCATTCGTGGCTCGCATTCACCCAGAGATCTCATTTCTGGCCCCCATCCTCCCGTTCCGTGATGTTACCATTTGTAATGATCCCTGCGTCCATGGCCCACTGTGTTTTCCTCTCGCTTTCGACGAATGCCCCCATCTCGCCTTGAAAACTATTGGATTGAATCACCCTGACAAAAAAACCTCGCCGCACTTGCCCATATACTCACCGCCCGCCATATTAATGGTATGTGCGCCGTCGATGATCGTTAGAGGTGTGTGCATTGGTCGGTTCCTATCGTGTTCTGCTCTGGTGTGGGGTTTTATCATAAACGATTGTGGTCACGGAGACGGGACGGTTATTCATACATTGATGTTCCGCGCCATTCGAACGCGACTCAGATAGGGTGATCTCAGCTCGCAGCCCAGAACGCATTGTGCGCCCAGTGTTGTTTTGTTTAAAGTACCCAGATCTGACATGTTCCCCTTTTATTCGTTACGACTTGTATCCGAGAGAAATGGAAGCTCCGAAGGTGGCACCATCTCTTTCAAAAAGTGCATGCAGCACGTAAGAATTGCCCAACCAAACACAAAAACAAGGTATCGAATCTGCCAGCGAATGCGCAAGCGCTGGGACGTTGTTTCGGTGGTAGCTATCACGTTGATACGAGGGGATGCATACTTATCTCATTTGTCATACTCTGAACGAAAAATATGAGGCTTCTTGCCATAATCGATCCGTGGGGTCTGATGAAAATACTGCACGGGTTCCCGTCTTTCTCGTATAACGGAAATAGACGCCACTAAGGTGATGGATGTGAGGTCAAATGACGAGTGGGGACATCCATTCAGGTTTTCAATTTTCTATGAGGTTTTCTCCCATTTGTTGCTTCGTTGGAGATTGTTGGATAGGGAAAATTCGCATTGAACAACAATGAAATCGCGGACTGGAAAAAACACACGCGAGCTACCTCTTAAGTTTAACACGATATACTACTTAAGGACCGAAACGAACCGAACTATGCGACCGAGAACCTCCTACCCAACAAGCGCATTTTTCAGGACGGACACGGCAGATTTCCGGGTAAAATATAACTCGCGAGACCGGGCACCTAATTGCGGCTATTCATACCTACAATGGAAGTACTATTGTCTGCTGCAAGAAATCCCAGAATCTTGTTTCTCTTCAATGAGTGCCAGCATACGATCCGTTGGATATATATGACAACGACGAAGTATTATTATTTATGACTGTCCCAGAAATACAGTTACGTAGAAATACATGTCACGATAGCGATTGGGCGAGGAATACATAATAGCAAAAACTATGAAATGCCGGAAACGTGTGCGGCTCAACCACCACCGTCTTTCTTGCCGTCCTTCTTCCCCAGGTCTCCGCCTCTCATGCTCGCAGGTGATGCGAGTATTGCGGCCCCGGGGCCATCGTCATCTCCCTTGCGCTTCCCACCACTGATGCTCATCACCATGGGCGATCCCGCACCCACTCCTCCACGCCCCCGTTCACTAACTCCAAACATCTCTGAAACATCGCCTCGGTGTCCAGGTCCGGAGGAGGCAGTACCACCACCACGCTCCCAGGAAATTGTCTCGCCTCGTCCGCCAGCACCGGGGATGGGAGATGTTGCGTTCCCGGGGTTGTTTCCGGAGAGGTAATCGAGCCAGTTGGCGCTGCTATGGCCTCCTGATCCATCTGTGCCCGTGGAGGAAGTAGGTCCTGATAATACTGCGGGAATATTTGAGTATTAGAGAAGGGAGATATCATTTGGGACTCGCCTGAACTTGGAGGCCCCGATGGTCCGGTTGACCCGCTAGATCCGCCTCCATGTACTGGCCAATCCATTCCAACGAACCCAGGACCTTGATTGTGATGTCGGCTTTGTTCATCAGCATCTAGGAACCCCGTGAAGAGATCGCCTCCGCCGCCGCCGCCTCCAGGGCTCATTTGCTGAGAGGACGGAGGCTGATTGCGCCCCATGCCGGTGTACATGTTGGGATTTTCGTAGGAGGAAGAACTGGAACTACCGGTCCTCGAAGGGAGTCCGAAGCCTTGGACGCCAGGCTGCCCGCCTCTCGATCCTCGATGAAAATCAGACGAAAGTGGAATAAGTGATGGTGGTGGAGACGTGTGTTGTGAGACAGGGAAGAAGGGTTGGTACTGGGGGTTTGAACCGTGGTGCGCACGAGATTGATGATGTCCGTATTGACTGGATTGACTGAAAGACGCTGGATTCTGATATTGGTAACCGGTAGAGGTGAGGTCGTTCGACGGGGATTTGCTGTGTCCTGGATGAAGGCTGAGCCGCGTTGTACGCTTGTTGCTGTCTCGAGGCATACCCAAACTTCGGTCATTAGAGATAGGTAGGATTGGACCGCCCCCAGTCGATTGGCCGCTCATACCATGAAGCGAGAGGGGAGGTGCCTGGGGTATAGATAGATTACGATGAGTGGGGGCATAATCCAGCTACGTGAAACGGTTAATCGAAACATGAAGCGAATAGAACTGCCACGCACGTTGGGAACCATGTCCACTGGCGGCTTTAGCTTCCCATCATGTCTCCGCTTAATCCGGGCTGGAGGTTCGTCGTCATCGTCCCCTTCGTCGTCGTCTCCATCATCGAGTCTGCTGTTGTTGTTGTTCCCAGAGAAGTCCGCTGGACCCCGAGTGTCCTTCTCCCCGTCGTGCTGTTGCGAGTTGGGCAAATTTGAAAAGCGGAAAAAAGTACGCTCACCCTTATATGTCTCTGAACGATTTCATGTATATCTGTGGATCCGTACTGATATAGCTTTACATGGTGGCCTGGTCGTTCCTCTGCACGACGATAAAAATAGAATGGGACTCAGTGCCAAGAGGCTCAGAGAAATCGTGGACACCAAGTACGCACCGAAGATGATAACGGCGACATCGACTGAACAAAGGACACCAAGCTCATACGCCTTTTTGAAGAGTCCATTCTTGCGCTGGCGATATGCAGGGGTGAATTGTGGGATAAGAATAATATGCCAAGACATATGAGCACAAAAATAGCGACAAAAAAGGAGCCTGCGACGTACCTTTAAAAAAGTGACAGAGCGGTTTCGTTCGTGCTAAGTATAATTTGCAGTAAGCGAACGCAATAGGCGATGTGGAAGAGGGTATAATTGGAGAACAGACGTCGAGGAGCAACGGTACCATGGGGTCAAGGGGGAAAGCTTACTGTGATGGGCTGGATTGCGATTTTCCGTCTTCCCATTGCGAGAGAGATGAAACGAGGGGTCCTTGGAAATCTTTCCCGTTCGCCGCCAGCCTTTGAAGCACGTCGCTTTACCTTCGTTTGTTTTGCGGCACACGATGCCGATCGGTCATCTCCGCCACTCCGCTTGTTCTCATCCGACGATGGGGACGGTGCCGAATCCCATACCTTTGCCGATCGCTTTGCCCTCGATAGAACAAATATCTCACACCCACAGCTATAACACCCGATGATATCGTCTCCTTCCATCAGCCATATCTTCTCCGCAGCAACCTCTCTTCCCGTCCTCGCTTTCTTCGGATCTTTTGAGACTGTCTGCTTTCAGCCCATCACTTATCGCCCATCGACACAACGGTCTCCTCAGTACCTCACCTCAGGTCAGCCGCCCAGAAATCCGTGTGGCTTCTATCACCGAATCTGCCAAACCCCGTTCTAGAAACATAACGAATGTCCATCGTTCGTTTGGCGTTACCATACTTAAATTTCACACAACCCGGTTTCATTACACGGGTGTCGAGCCAGCATATGAACACGACCTTTATCTCAAAGGTCGTTTGCTCTCCCAATCGCCAATTTCTCGCGGCAGCTGTGATGCCGTCATCCTAATCCCACGTATCGCACTTCGCTTGGCTCCATCCCTTTGTCCTTTCCTAGCACCGAGCCTGACAAAGTATCGTTGATATCCTGCCAAAGTAGGTGAATACCGTGTAACTAACCCTTGCCTGTCGAACATGCTATTTCTCACTCCACACTGCAATGTGATGCGGTCAGCGCATCAACTCGTTTATCGCACAGACGATTCGTGCACATATGTACCCTCGGATATACAACACGAAACAAGAAACACTCGTGTGACGGATCCTCCGTTTCCTGATGTCTTTTCCGCGGAGAATCCATCGCAATCGCATAGTCTCCACATTCGACTGCAAGGATAAGCCTCCGTTCCTCCTCTTGACTCAAAGTCGTTTAGAAAGACAGACATCAACCGACTTCCAGCCGAAAACCCGAGTTACTTTTGGCCGAGGCCGAACTCAGCGTTCCCTATTCTGAATAATGCATACCACGCTGGTCCTTCACACCGTTTGGTTTCCAAATATCCCTCACTTGACGGAAGGGACGTCTTGTTTGGCAGCTCGGAATCCTGGGTTAGTCCAAATGGGGACACCAAATTCCATTTCCACGCGCCAAGGGCCTCTTTCCATCCATATGTTTTCGAAGGAGAATCCATGTCCGGACATTCAGAATGTTTAATGTTTGCCAGGACATTTCACATAGCTCGAAATTAATGACGTTGAGCTGACAACAATCATTCTCACTAGCATTATTTACTCTCCTACGATAATGGATGATATTCCTGTGTCGAATGGCTTCCAGAGACTCCTCGTTCTGGCGTTGTGCACGTTTTCCACAGCTTGTAGAAGCATCGACCCAGAATTACCCACCGATCCAGGAGGGGCGAATGGAATTCTCACGGCGAGGTTATTGTATCGCGGCAACCCGAAATGTCACCTGCGCCTGGAGTGGCGAGAAGAACAGCCATCTAGATGCTTTTCCAACAGGGTATTCGTTATCTTATGCATCATTAAATCAGGAGAATTTCTCAGAACTCCAATCTCCAATGTACCCGTTCAGCTCATGTTTCATACATATCGATCAGCCCCCGCGGCTTAATATCGATAAAATACATCCATTATGAAACGAGGGCGAATTCGATGGCGGGTATGCTGCCGCGACATGCACCCAAAGGATTGGCTCACGTATGGTGAGATCATTTTTGAGACTTGGGAAAATGGTGCACTTTGAAGGCGTGATATTACTTATTGTCCTTCCAAGTTATTGAATAGTAAGATATCGACATGCCGATAAAACAGCCGCGGCATATTCGAGTAGCCATCGATCCTAGAATGGACCGCAGAGTACGGGGTCGACGGTCATAAGTTAAGTGCAGAATTTTCTGGCATTTCCCAGGTGTGGAGACCAAGTGGGGATACGATATGCACCGGGAACAGCATCCGAATGACGTTTGTTGTCCTC
Source organism: Hebeloma cylindrosporum (assembly GCA_000827355.1). Classification (NCBI taxonomy): domain Eukaryota; kingdom Fungi; phylum Basidiomycota; class Agaricomycetes; order Agaricales; family Hymenogastraceae; genus Hebeloma; species Hebeloma cylindrosporum. The sequence continues at coordinate 43,424 of KN831785.1, read as the reverse complement.
CCACGTTCACGTCTAGCCACCTACCAAATATGTAGTCCTTGTTGGAGAACTAGGAAAATGCAATGTACTTCCCTCTCACTCTGTGATGGAAGGATGATCATCCCCCCGATAGTGGTATGCATTACGTCCTCTTCCTCCGTTACGCTTACACGGATTCAAACAGCGCGATAGTCGCCATTTTTCTAATCTGCTAACTCGCATGGTGGTTAGCTATTTTTAGCGCCATGTATTTTTGATGCGAGGTTGCTCCTCGCTTAAGGGGTGCAAATCCTCGAATATTTTGAAATTAGATATTAATGAGACGAAGACGATCGACCTCAGAGTTCTCGACGACTCGGTCTTCAATTATGTTGGTAATGGCATCAGTAGAAAATTAGCGCCTGCCAGTAAATGTAGTACCGCCGGAATGGTGTCCGTAACATTTGTCCGCGATTGATTCGCCGTTGGAATCTTTGAGGTCACCAAGGATACAAGGGCGGGTACGAACCGTGAGGGATTTTGCGTCTGTTGCTCAAGCTTTTCCTCATGACGATTTTGTGACTGGATTTGGACTATCGCGTCGGAATCTACGGTGATCGTAATAGATTGGGTAATGCACCTTTTCAGCGCATTTATTTCCGCTGCTCGCGCGACAGTTCACCAGGAACTTTCGAGAGGACTACATCATATCTATGAGATTTCAATTCATGAGATGGCCACACACGTGTGCCAGAGATGGATCCATGGACGCAGAGATGAGAAATATGATTACAATGTGATTCCAATGTTCTCATGCCCAATGGCCGCAATCTAGACATTGTTCTCGGATTCATACACCGGTTTATTTTCGGGCTATATGTCGCGTTATCCAACCCATTAAAACACATGGCAGTACATTGTTTAGCATCAGTAGTTCACGTCTAGTATGATGATGATGAAGTCAATTAGCGTGCTTCACCCGCTGAAAGCGGGTATGGTACACGTTTATCTGCAGCATACACTATACACTATGTGGTAGGGTAAAATGCCAAAAAGTAAGCATGTGGTATAAAAACAGACAGGATGTAGGGATTGGCACGGGTAACCCTGGGGTTTTCCGAGCCAACCCGCACCCCTACCTGTGGAAACCCATACCCGTGACCAGGGGTACGGGTTTTGGTGGATGGGGGTACGGGTTTGTGGAAAACCCCGGGGTTTTGTTCCTTTTGGCGGGTTTTTCACTTATTTCCATTGTAAATACTCTTTCCTTCATTTTTTTGGTGTTTTCCAACGGTAAATATCACTGTAGTATACCCTAATACTATTAACCTATTTTTAAAAGAATTAAATTCGTCTTTAAAGCCTTTAAAAAAAACAATTTAAACTCAAAAACCCGAAATTTTGTACCTAAATACATACTGCAGTATGTTCTCTATAAAAATAGTATAAATTCCAAATAAATTACTACTTGGAAAGAGTAATATATCGCATTTTTTCCCCTCCAAACATACCTCTGACCCGCGCTGGGGGTACGGGTTTTTGGAGGGTACAAGTTTCCTAACCCCTACCCGTACCCCAGCCCTACCCGTGGCATTTACCCGTGGGTTTCTCCAACCCGTGACAATCCCTAACAGGATGAGAGACCGACGGCAGCATCCTTGAGGTGAATCCGCTGGACTAGCAGCTAACATGGCATTTGCTCGGGGAGATGGTCGACAGCGCTGTTGCGTCACTTTTTGGGTTCGCGTCTGGGCGGCACAGAGAGGTGACTGCAACAGGTGGAGATCTCGACCCTACATCCAGTTTAGGCTACCAGCCGGGCAGGAAGCATCGGAAGGTTTTGTCGAGACGGAAACCTGATCGCGGCTGGGAGGTAACCAGAATAAAACAGCGAGGAAAGGAGTAAAGTAAAGTGGGTAGGAGGTGGGGACACTAGGCGTGGAAGGGAGTATGTTGAGGAATTAGTACAACTAAAGTAGACGAGGAGGAGAAGAGAGATGGGGCGGATACATAATGAAAGATGTGGGCTACAGGCGGGATCGATTGAGAATAAGACGAAGAGAGGGAAGAAAAGAGGGGAGAAAAAGGGAGAAAAAGAAAAAGAAAGAGAAAAAGGAGTAGGTGGAACAGAGGAAAGGGAGGGAAGTAAAACAGTAGTTCGGGCAACGTGGAGGAGGAGGGAGAGGGTAGTTGGGTGGTTCTGATTATTTGTCGTCGAGGGGGTTGTCTGGGAGTCATCTGCGAGAACGACGTCAAAGTAGGTGGGGAATCGGTGAGTATTGTGGACGAATGTAAGGGTATGACGGATGCCTTTAGGGTGTGATAGGAGATAGCGGAGAGAGTTTGAGTGTCGTCCGAGGGAAGCTTTGGGGAAGTCGCGTTGTGGAGTGAACTTGGTGCAGAAAAAGAGGAAGTGGTTGATGTCTTCGCGAGTCTCGCAGGTCTCGCACAATCCGGAGTCATGTTGGCGTCTAGACTTGATGATATGCGTCCCTCATGAAGTCCGCCTTGTTCTCCCCATTGGAATTATTAGATATCTCGTTCTTGAATATCGTTGTTAACCACCAAATTACATTATTATATAGGCTATAAGGATCCCAAAATAACCCGTTCTTAGCGGAGAGAAAAGATCAACCCTCCATCCAATGCGACATCGATGGAGTTGGCTTTCATTCGGTGGTGGCTTCTTCCTGGAGTGTGTTTTTGTGCGCTTCTCCCGTCATTAGATCCGAGGTCGTATTTTCCTTTGATTCGATCTTTATGGAATACCAAACCGCCTTCACTGGTCATGAATACCCTCCGGAAAATTCTCTTCGTTGCATCCGAATCCAACGGTATTCAAAACTTGAATGGCTGTTGAAGGAGACACTATAACATGAAAAGTCATCGGAAAAATGGTGATCGATGAATTCTGTCTTAGCCCTAAGAAACGAACATATGCAGATGTCGTGTACCAGAAAATCGCAAACCTAATTTCACGAGACACATTTTCTTTCCCAGGAGCAACCAACTCGATGCGAACTCGACGCACAAAAAACCACGGATTTAATACGACTCATGAGTATTCATTAATGTTGCATGAACATGCACGAGGTGATGGCCAAGTGAAGCCAGAGACCGGTTCCGGCGACTTGCCGGACCCCGTGTGAACGAGAAAGTGGTTCAAACTCGCCTTTCAATTGAACTACTTACGCACTCAGTACTCCAGTACTCAACTTGGAATAACTTTGAAATAGCCGCTTTCCAAGCTGTACACCAGCTGGGATAAACGTACTAACTTACATGTTGACGATGACGCAAGGATGACGTGTGGTTATGCCGTGCACAGCATCGACTTGGCATAGACTTGGCGTTGACCGACGACGAAGGGCACATCACACGGTGATCCGAACGGAAAAGACAAGAGGAACGGGCTGGCTCCGGTGTCCGAATTCCACATCGCCATTTTCCTGTCGCCTCTATTAACCAGGGTTAACATAAACCTGTAACGACGTGCGGTTATGTTTTTTCTGTTCGATTTAACATCTCCTAACATCTCTGCCAAGTGTACTCAGTCTTGGTTGGAATGGAATGGCTGCGCAAGCGAATCGAGGCGTGGCGCCATATATATCCCGTGACCATATATAAGGCAACCCACGATGATTGACCAGGGTTTCCCACCCCGTCGCAATGCGCCCCACATATCCAGCAGCATATCTCGTTTTCCCTTGTCTAATACCCTCCGTCAATGCCCAATATTATTACCAACGGAGGTCTTCGCTTTCGAGAATCATCGCTGGTTGTGTCGTCGGTACGCAGATTTTGACTTCTGATGTTATGTGATAGATTGACAGACGATTTCGTCACTTTCAGCGGGGCTTTTCGCTATACTCTTCTGTGTCATTATGATGATCATGCGCCGACGACGACAACGTCAGAGAATGGCCTCCGTTACGACGAATGCAGGCGGTCCACCGAACATCCCACTCGACAACAAACCAACGTTCGGCGGGCTTTGGGGCCGGAATACCGCTCCATCTAACCAAGGTCCAATGCCTCCCTACAACAACCAAGGGCAGAACTACAACTACAACAATCCCGCCCAGTCCCCTTCGGATGGTAACTATTCCAACGAACCCCCATTGCCCCCGCCACCGGCATATGGGCAAGGCACGAGTAATCATGGATATTATGAACCTGTGCGTACATTTTCCGTATCTTCCAGCGATGATTAGTGTTGAAAAGTGGATCAGCCCCCTGGACCTCCCCCGCAGGCGCAAGGACAGAACTCATATTCCACGGTGCACATCTTGCCATCGTGATATATCACAAGACTAATCATCGATCCTTCTCTAGCCTTTCGGTTCTCCGCCACCAGCTCACACGACTGCTCAGAATGACTCCTTCGTTGGAGGCTTTCGAAAGTAACTCGATACCTTGGATCTCTACGCATGCCAACGGACTTTTCTTTCCTTTTCACGACCGTCTCCGATCTCACGAACGAATCTCTAATAGACATGAATCCATTGTTGCTCTGATGGTATTCGTAATATGTGGAATACATGTATTCTCGAGGATGTTCTTCTTGTCGTCCGAAGGATCTGTGATAGGTGCTAGGTGGGAGTGGGAAAGAGGTGCGGCCATTCCATTGACATAGCAACCATAGCCAGTCTTCCTCTCTTATCGTTCGTTCAATGTCTGGAAGTGGAGGAGGGTGTCTGGCCGTGAGCGCCTGTCACTTGCCGTCGCGTCGACTAGCCATACAATCGTTGGACTGCCGCTGTACTCAGAACGTTCGTCGCGCTCGGATGTCCCCTCTTATGTCAACTTCGAATCCCTCGTTTTCAGGGAGTATACTCTTCGCACGACGTGCGTTTGCGCCTTTCTTCCTTCAGTCAAAATTATGTCGAACAAAGGTCTCTCCCACTCAATTTCCGAGGACCTTGAGAAGTCCACCTGGAGGAAACCGCTCAAATTTCAGTCGAAGCCTCATGTACGCCTTATATCCTCGATTAATTGCAAGGTCCGCGAAACTCCAAATGACGCTATTACTACTCCACTCATTTATGGTGGATCAGTGTTTGGAAGTATTTTGAGCTCGAAGTAATTTTCAAAGTTCCCTTCAGCGTAAGTAAAAGCGGGCCAGGAATCGGAGACGGTTGGGTTATAGTTTGAAGATGTGGAGGTGTTCGTTGGCCCTTCGATCGACTGCGAACTTTTCATCGACATTTTTAAGTAGAAAGAACTATAAGCCTCGCAAAGTTCTGCATTCTCGACATGCTAGAGGCGCTCGTCCCAATATCGGCCAAAGGCATGCTAAACCACTAGCAGTATCGGATGGACGGTGTCATACCCTAATCTCAACAGTACATTCGAGACCTTCCCGAGTCCGAGCCGTCCATCTGAGGCCTGAGGCCTTCGAAAAAGCCATCGTCGTTCTCATTATAAATAAGTAGTCAAATGAGCGCAGGGAAGATACAGATAATTTAATGAACAGTGCTGCTACACTCATACCTCCTGGTGCGCCGATGTATGTATGGTCCACTGGTCCACCAGTGTCATCTTACTAATTACTTGCATCCCTTATTCCTTGGATTCGAACCTCGATCGGGAGCATGCTATACTCCGAGAACATGTTAATTCTGCCATGATGCATGGCCAGATACTCTAGTCCATCAATAAATGGCAGTGTATCACTGACTGTATATGTAACCCAAAGTAAGACGTCGACTCGGAGACTCGCATTACCACAACGAGTTAGTTCTTTCTGGGACTTCTAGCCTGGGACGTAAGGGTATCGTGATTCAATGGGTTGCAGTTTCCCAATCGCATTGACGCATGGTTCCATTCACCATCGCCGATTTTGCTAAGTACGAGGACGTTCTGGGAAGGGTAGAATTCCAAACCTGGTAAGGTGTAGATATCACTTATAGGACGCCGAGGTTCCTTTTGATTATTATCGCTCTATAGTATGGAAAGAGCCTCCCAATCGGTTTCGGAAATCAACCATCAACCTCGAGGAACTGCTGCGGAACCATTGAATCATCATGTACCCGTTGGCAATGCAGAGGAATCTCGAACCTCTTACATCGGAAGAAGGGCTGAAATTAGAATTATATCGAGAGATATACAAGCCTAGGTTTGGTGTACCAAGAGAGCGACGGAACAAGTGTCCCGAAGCTTTCATCGAGGATATTGATGTTTGTAAGGTTTTCAATTCCCCGAACCTGGGTTAGAGCCGCCCCATTAAGCGGGGTCTAAACGCTCAAACTTGACAGTCGTCCCACCTAGGTCATTTTGTAAGATGAAATACCCAGTCAGAATACCTGATACCCGAAATGGCTGGGCAACCCGGTGCGTTCTTACTTGTACTTACTACTTACTTACCAGAAGGCGTCAAACAATGAAAACGCCATGAATTCTGTTACATAAGATTGGTTAAAGGAAATTAAACGACTGCAACGGAAGGCAGATATCTAGCATTCGTGAGCCACAGCCTCGAAATTCTCTTACAAGGTACCACGTACAATCTCGCGGTCCTGTTATCTTTATGAGACGACAACTGAGCATTTGTATCTACGGCCATCTATCTCGCTGCGTCATCGACCTAGGATCTTGCACCATAAAAACCTTCAAATGTAATTTTTCTACGGGCGTAGCCGGGACGTCGATAATAAACGAAAAATGACGCCCATAACGCGGCACAAGCACAAGCATCACATTTCATTACCAAGAAAATTGTCATTATAATAAAACAGACAAGCGGCGATGAGAGCGATATACATAATATGATGACGACGATGTCGACGATGACGCAGCAATGGTCAACGTAATGGAAGTGATGTCGCCAACAACGACGATTCGAGGATGGTACAAATGTGGATCGAGAACAAGAAAAATGGTGGGGGCGTTACAATCATATCGTAGGTGGATGGATGAGTGGCGTTTCGATATACACGTCTAGATATATGTCAAGAAAAAGGTCATGGTATGGATGGGTCCAATGGAGAAAATGGCGTGGCGTTGGGCGTTCAAGAAAGACAACGACGAATGAGTATGGTCCGATTAGAATTTAGAAGTAACACAGGGTTGAGCGACGAGCGATGCGATATTTGGCGATGCCAATGACAGACAAAATATTTCAGAAATGTCAAACGGCCAAATGCCGAAAGAACAAACTCCAGAAATGGGAAGGTGGCGAAAAGAGGCGAACATAATTTTCACGAACCATGCGTGGTGGCGGCAGAGGAATGGAAGACACGCAAAGAGGCAAAAACAAAAGCAAAACAGAAAAAACATGAGGGTTCGGAACATTGGACGGCGAATGCCCCAAAAGGGATAGTCGCGAACCGGACGAGAAAACCGCATCGCATCGCAGGGTCGAATTGATAGCGCGGCTGCTGGTGTCGAGACGGATGGAAGGAAGGGAAGCTAGCTAGCTAGCTCCCCCCGGCCCCACTAATCTGTCAACCTCAAGATGTCACCTTCGAACACCACTCGCCCCGCCTCCGTCATCGCAGCGACGGCTCGCGCCACCTCACTCGTATCGAAATCTTCGTGTTTGTCTTGAGGCATCGCCGCATTCACATACGCGAGCAATGCGGAGATTGACATCTCATCGGTTGATTCGTACGTGGTCGCGAAGAGGTATTCGACGGAGCCGAACACGAATTGTTTTCTATGAAACAAAATAAAACAAATTTGGTTAGTGACAATTTGAATAATTCTATTCCCGAAGAACGAAGAAGAAAGTATGTTTCCGGATTGATAACCGAACCCCGAAAAAAATCAAGAAAAAAGAAAACCGAAAAAGGTGAAATAAAAAATAAACATACCTTCCAGACGGAGAATCCAGATCCGCAAGGCCGACGGGCCAAGCTCGTCTCTGCGCGCCTCCACCACCGGCGCGATGCATCGAGGTCCCATTAGTGGATCCCCGAGAGGGTGGTGGCGAGCTATGTTCCTCCTCCAAATACTCTCCCTCAGCATCGGCTTCCCCATCCGCATCCGCATCGTCATCCCACTGTGGACGCGGCCCTACAGTCCGAGGAGCCCCATGTGAGTTGGGATTAGAACGAGGATCGCCACCGCGATACGCTTGAGACATGCTTCCGCTGCTCGTGCTGTATCGGTGACCGTGGTGCGACGAAACAGTGGTAGCGGAAGGATTGGGTTGCCCATAGGGACTGGGCCGTGGACGGTGCTGCTGCGTGTGGTGTGGTGGATGCTGACCATGGTGGTGATGCACGGGCGCATGATGATGTGGGCGAGGATGGCCATGTTGATGGTGGTGGTGCTTAGACGACGGGCCAGACGAACGATAATGATCTTCATGTAGACTCGGTCGACGATGGTGTAATCCCTCCGAATTAGAACCGATTTTCAAGTTCTTCGGCGACCTCTGCTGTTGGTGTTCTTGTCGAGGCTCTGCGCGTCCTTCGCCGACACCCTCCTCTGATTCGAGCTCGTCCGAAGCCAGATCTCCCGCACCACCGCCTTCACGGTCAGAGAGAAGTTCATCCTCCTCGTGAGGTGCTCCGGAAGGATGACCGTGCTGTTCCCTCCTCGCCTTCATATCCCTAACATCAGCCGCCTTCTGCGTCCGCCGTTGACTTAAACGAGATACGAAATATCTTCATCAGTTTCGTCGAAATCAAGGAAAACAAAAAATACAAACTCACTGTCTGGCGAGACATTTTCCGCGATGCTGGAGCCAGGGATACGCACAATACGAACTGTCCTGGCGGAGCTGGACCCACTTTTGACATAACGAACAAAATACGCGGTTGGGTTCCACCTCACCGATGAGCCGGTCCGCACGGAGAGTAGCAGCGCGTTGTTCGGCGTTGCGTCGACGGGACTCGTGGGCTGGTGCATAGTTGGATGGGTTGAGATCGTGGAACGAGGACGGGGAACCCATGACCATCGGGAACCGAGGTGGATGTGCGGAACTGGGGCCAGGGGTGGCTTGAGATGGGGGATGGGCCTGGGATTGAGCGGCTCGCGGAGAAGTGGGGCTCGTGGACGAGATAGATTCCCGACGTGGGATCGTGCTCCCCACCATGGTTACTGCCTGAGCATCGTCGGAAGGTGTTTGTTGCGATTCAAGCGTATGTTGTCTATAATGAAAGCGAATAGAACGCTTCATTTGATGGAAAAACATAATGGAATGGAATAACTTACGACATGAGGTTTAGTGACGTTCCCGGCGTCCGTTGACATGAAGCACGATGTTGAATCCATTTCTGGACGGCTTGAAGGTGGTCGTCGGGAGGAACGCTGAGCCATTTGTCGCACATGTTGCATAGAAGCCGTTCGGGATCGAATTTGCGAACATTTGGATCCTTGGAGAACAAATTGTTTCGCTCTTCGAGGGCGTACACGTTCTTATTGTTTCTAACCGACACAATGACGATCAAAAACGTGAAAAAAATGAGACGGGGGAACGTACATCTTCTTGGCCAGACAGCTCTTACGATGAGCGTCCCATGGTATCGAGCAATACGTCGAGTTCGGCCGAAGTCGGATCCATTTGTCGCAGGACGCACACAGAACACGATAGGCCTCGAATTGGCCTACATAAGGATCAGCCCTTAGATACTCAATACGTTCCTCCTCCGTTCGCTTTGCGCGTCGTCGTTTCGAGGGTGGGTGGGCGAGAGTCTCCGCTGTGGGATTATCTGGAGTATATATCACGGCTTCCACCGCCGGTTGGGCTGCGGAGGGGCTGTGTGCAAATGAACGAGGAGAATGAGCATAAGCATAAGAAACTCAAGAAAGCCCGAACCCCGAGGGTGAACATGAAATGAGTACATACCACAGCAGACGATGCGCATCCCATTGTTTAACCGTGAATTTATTCGTTTCCTCGTCCCGAATCGACACCGTGGCACCACATGCGCCGCAGACGACACAGCCAGATTCGTATTCGTCTGGGCGAGCATTTGAGCCGCTTGGGATGGGGTTGCCTTGAAAGGCGGGAGCCGCTTTGGCGTCTGCGTCGTCGGGGTGCTCTTTGCGTTTCAACTGGTTACTGGAAAGATCTGTCATGGAAAGAACGAGAGAGAACGTGAAGATAAAACGTACGGCGGCAATGGTGAGCCCACGGTTGTCGGCGTCGAGCTCGAAGATCTGGTATTCAATGAACATCAATTTTTTTTGACGGAAAAAACAAGAGGAAACCGACCGAGGGGAATCAGGCATGATGAGTGGGAACGGGAATGGGGAGACGGGCGAATGGAAAACATGAAGAAGCCCGTTTTAAGTAGCTAGATCGTAATTCGGATCCCTAATGAAAGAACATACCAATACGCGAAAACATTCCCGATAATAAATTTCAAACTCCGATTTTTCGTCCCTTGTCACGCCGAATTTCTGTTCACTGAATTCCGTCTCTACGCCGTAAACGAAAAAGGCTGGTATTCCACGGATGTCTTCGTAATGAATTACTATACATTCAATACAAAGTTCTCTCCTCCACTAGTTTTTTGGCAACCTAACCATTCCTGATTTGGGAACGCGCGAACAACATCACCGGCGCTGAATTCGTTACCTTGTCCCCGTTTTCCGGGCTTCCGTGATTTTATTTAACCTTCTTCCTTTCCAAAAAGACTTTTGTATGTCCTTCAGTCACTCAGAGTCAAAACCAAAGTTTCTCGGATAGAAACGTCGTTCCTATTTCTTCATTCCTCGGCTTAGAAGAATCATCGGTTGCATCGGGCGCGAATTCCTTTGCCCTTCTTCCCTTAGCAAGGTCCTTACCTAACGGCGCTTCTTACACATAGGAGGCTGCGTATCATATATGTCGTCGGATCACGCTGGAACTGTTCACGCGCGGATACTCCTCCCTCGCAACTTGTTTTGTCAGGCAAGTCACTTACTATTCTCGAAAAACAACACCACCAATGTGGTGGTAGAATCAGGTGTTCCATTCGGTCGTTCATGAAATGCAAGACGTCCTCGATCTGTTGCGCCTCGCCGGAACTTGAACTCTCCATGGGTTCCCCGTGCGATGTCCTGCAACCTCATCATAAAGAACTCTGACTGCCACATCCAGATCATCTCCTGATATTAAAACGCAACGCAAACGCCTAGGCGATATGTACGCACGCACGTATGCAACCGTCTTCCATTTTCCTATTCCACAACTTTCCGTTTTCCCGAGGAGTTAGAATCTCAAAACAGCCTGCAACCTCGATCTAGGGGCGCCATTCCACGTCGTGCTAGCTTCCAGAGAGGAGATAGCAGAGCCTCTTCAAACCTTCAATCACAGACTCTGAATCGGATCAGCGAGCAAACGCCTGATGTATGATGTAAATGTTTTGTTCGACAGAAACGTCGCGATGATTTCTCTCTCACATGGCTCCTCACTCTGCTCCTTGGGGCGAACGGGCGCCACGCATGCTCAGAGGTATCCACGCACCAACCTCAACAAGGCAAACGAATATCTTGAATCTGTGGGCGGGTCGAGCTCTCCTCACCCGCTTTGTTTCGTTCCCTCCGAACACGCTAGTGATACACCCGCGACGAAACCAATTTTTTTTAAGCTTCCGCTTATCCTAACACCGGTTTTTCGCAGCCCATCCGCCTCGAACAAACTACGATAACACACCATAGAAAAAAACACGTCGCATCGCCCAACAGTGATATCCGCCGATCGATGACTTGCCTCTAGCCCCAAATATGAACCCGCATCTGACGATATTCGCGGCATCATCACTGTCATCCCCCTCTCCATTAATTCCATACCTCCTACCGGCAAAGCTGGGGCGTCGAACCGAGCTTGAAGATTTTCCTCGTACCTGAGTATATACCATTCCACATATACCGTACGTACCTTGTACTCTTTGCCTGAACCTTTAAGATTTGACTCGTCCCTGTGGTTCTGGTTACGTTATTCCGTCGAGGAGACTATGGTATGTATGAACGGTACGAACAACTACATGGAAAAAGAAAAATAAAGTGTCGTCATTAAATCTCGCCTCGTGGTCAACTGACATACCCTCTTGAGCTTTTGTCGTTATATTATTAGCGTTACCGGCGCCCCCGATTCGTACTTGAAGCACATGCACACCACTAAGTAAAAGATGGCCTAATTCCATACCCGATCCCCGACCCTCCATCAATATCAACATGCGCTGCGCTGGTAAGTATACACCGATCCAAATCAGTCATTTCTCCAGTGATAAACTCATTGTACTTATCAAGTAGTGGCGGGATAACGATCATTTCCAACAACACCGCACGTCACGCAACGGTGGAATAATTCCTCGCAAGTTCTCAGATCGGCCCGAAGAGCCAACAAACGGCGCATGGCATGCATAATTCCTATCTCTTCGGACTGGACCCAATACGGATCCGGGGAGCGCCCAAAAACCCTGAGCCGACCGCTTTAAGTAATACCCAAAACAAACGCTGTTTGTTTTTGGGACATCGTTTCCGCGGGTGGCAAACGCGATTATGCAAACGAAGTCGCATAAGGATGAATAGTATCACATATCGGATAGGGATATCGATGACGACAAAGAATGTTCCCTTCCCCGCCGAGGTGGTTTAACGCCGTGTAACTTAGGTTAAGTATGAGAGTTCGGTGCTAGAATGACTCGGAATGACTGCGTATTACATGTTTAGCGCTTGAAGGATGAACAACACCCGACGGGCAGTAGTTCCCCCTTCGCACAGCGTAATACAAAACGATTAATGGATCGTGGTAAGTACGGACTACTTGACTGGTTCAATTAGGACCTTCTTTGCCACGCTTATTCGATTAGAGAGGCACAAGAACGACCCAAATAAATGAAAGGGACTCAATCCACCCGTGCGCAACCCGTGCGTGTTGGAGCTTCTGGATCTGTACATGACACGTTTCACGATTTTTGTTGAGGCTTGTAATAGACGGCGACCTTCCAGGTACGATAACCTTGAGATGAAAGCATATCGCCAGGGCTGAAAGCCGCGGGTACGACCTACATATCTACTATATTTCTTTCGTTCGCTAATTTGAAAACAACATCCTTTGTTGCACTATTTGTTGTCGAAGGTGCTGCTGCTGCATTTACTTAGCCTTGCTTTAGACACTTTAGACTAAAATACTGTCAATTGATTGTCGGCGCAGCGTCGAACTCACTACCTCAGGATTTCCACGACCGTGGCTCATGCGAAGGGAACAAGGAACTTTACCGCACCAATCGATCGTAGAACAATGACCATGTCACCAGGTCCATGCTAACATAGGGGTAGTCAGCTCTCGAGCCCTATATAACCGGGGATTTAATTCGTTGTTCTCGCTCTTTCTGTCTGGATTCGCATTTCTTCGAAAGATTTCGACAAAAGGGAATCTCGGCGGACTTTATACAACCATGTCATGAGGCGCGCGATGTTCAATCCATATCCATACGCTGACATCGGCTAGAAATAGACAATGAGAGTATAGATACAGTTGGGTCTCGGAACAGATCCACCAACAACTGCGCTTAGATAGCGCACGTCCATGTCCAACGGCGTAAACGCCACCCTCGAGTAAAGGTTCAGCGAACAATCCATCATCGACATCCTTGATGGGACGGGAACGCGGTCCATAGTAAATGCGGAGCATTGTCGGGCCCCGTATCATTCCATGAACTGGGATTCGCAGAACAAATTCGATGGACGAGGAGTTTTGATTCGCGTCAGTCAAGTCAACATGTCATAACGCGACCTGATAAGCAATGTGTTGTCGCCACCATCGATTTCCTTGATTACAACGCACTGGGGTCCGGAAAACCTAACGATGCAAATCAACGAACGTTCAATTGAATCAACGCGCGTCGCGAGCTGAGGCTGTGAATCGTAAGCTGTGAATCAGTCCGATCCTCATCACGCATGGATTCAGATTTGCTGTACTTCAGAACCCAACGTAATAATAATAATCAAGGTCGCGCCTTTTGGACCTGTGCGAGACATCAGCGACCCGTAAACCAATAGCTAAAATTATAGAATGAGCGATAGAACTAAGAGCTTATCGATCATGACTGACTCCGATACCAGGCTACTCACAATCGACAACTGTAACTGCACAGCTCAGCGTAACAGAGGTTGCGATGTCGAACAAACAAGCGACCTTCCGAGTTAGAAATGGGGAAAGTTTGAGGGTACGTGTGTGCGACACCTGACTCCGCGGTTATCACTTCCAGAGAATGTTCGTCAGATACCCATGATCGACAAAGATGGTACGGCATATGTCCGCCAAATGAAAGCCTGCGGTTCGAGGGGGAATATAGGAATTGGATAAACCGAGTACAAGGCGAATGGATTCGGAAGAACGACGCAAAGAAAGTCGATAAGGGAGAAAAATATCATCGTGGCAAGACATCAAACCTTCCCATGTCCGCCTCCTTCCAAGAACGAACTAACATGCTTCACGATGCGTTCGAGACCCTCGAGCCACTTCGAAAGCTCGACGTTAAGCTTCTCGATTGACCCCCCTTGTGCGATTCGTGTCAGGAAATCGTCACGGCGGGGAACGGCTCGAATCGCAACCTGTTAGAGTCATGTAAGTCGAAGATGAAAAAATGGGGATAATGGCGTCATATGGAGGGACGAGGCCACTACGGGTGAGCAAGGAAATGAAGCGGCCACCCTAGAATGCACCACAACCAGGAAAGAGATCGGGTCCAGGATGGTGGAACAGAACCGTGATGGGGCGCAGAGGGGGAGATAACCTATCCCAACCGTGTTTGGTTGGGATACGCATCGATAAAAGAGGGGATGGAAAGAGAACAGAAGGAGTTAAGCAGAGCTACTTACGGATACGACTGAGCGGATGAAGAAAGTATGATGATGCCGCAGCACCTCGTCGTAAGAACGCTTGAAACAGGTGTGGAGTTCCGAGCTCGTGTCATTCTGCATATTCTGCAATGCTTTGCAGGTAAACGCCAGACCCCTAAAATATTCAAGACCGTCAGACAGCGTAAAATGCCGAGGCAGTCGGTGAGAAATAGAAATAGGGATAGAGGTATGTCACGGTTAATGTTATTGTTGTTCGACATGGGGAGCAAGGTAATTTGGTTGTTACATACCTAATGAGTCGAACAAGGCATGGTGTAGCATGTTTATGCGCTTCGACGCCCTCCGAAAGGACCAGACTTTCCAGAGTCCCAGATCTATCGCTAACGGCCTCATAACGGCCTCGCACACCCTAAACAATCGAGGGGGATTTCATATCAGCGCGGATACTTACGAGAACAAGAATAAGGGAAGACAGAAGAGCTTACACTTATATTACCTCTAATATCTGCTTGAACGAAGCCAAAGACTCCCGAACCAAGGAGGTCTGCACGTAGACGGGACCGCATCAACCCCTAAGTCCTCGGTCTTTCTGGGGGTCGCGGCGGCGCTCACCGAACATTTTTACCAGGCCATCTGAGGCCTCGAGGAAGGAACAAGTGTCTACACCTTCGTTTGTGCATGGGACATCTGCGAATGACTATCCGACGATTGTAGTCATCAATGAATGGGGACTGGCAAACGTGAAGATTTGTTCACCTTGACTGTCTCAAAGTATGGAGCCATTATCGACGATTTAGAACTTGAAACTATGCTCTTTGAGAACTCTGCGAGGGTATGTTTGAAGGACGATTGTCGACTGTCGACGACATGAGCCTCATGAACGAAACGCGGTTCGAGCAACCACGCGGTGCTGATGGTTGCGCCTGCTTGGCAACGCACTTGGTTTACCCACCATGATTAGATTAGATAATATGATTAGATTAGATTACAACGCATTCTATTTTTTCTCTAGTACTTCCTCTGCAACTTCACTCGTTAGGGTGTGCCGATAACGCTTTTTTTCTTTCGTTTACGCCACCTTCCGACATCTTTCTTCCCTTTCTCGCGACATTTTCCTTTCCGTAACAACCCTGGCAGCCCACCTCGGTCCGCCTTCCGAAATTCCGTTGGGCTCCAACCTCGCTCCGAGCAACCTCCCCGCATGAGTCTTCCTGCACCCAACGATCCGATGCCCCACTGTCGTACTGTTACCCGTTCTGCCACACCTGTTTCTCATCCTTGGAGCAAGGTGTAAAATTTATATCGAGGTCCAATAACGATGAGATTAGATCAGAATCCGTCTCATCTGTTTTTCCCGAATTCGCTTTTTCCTCTCACTCCTTGTCTTCTCATGCTCTTTCTAACATAGCTTAAGCAAACTACTCGTCTGTCCTGACTTCATTTCGGCCCGTCATCCGCGTTTTCTTTAGGATCCGTTTCAAGTTCGTCGAACATTTAATTATAAGTAACCTTTGCAGATGGTTTGTGTCCCCACTCTGCCCTCATATAATCGTTTTATAGTGAGGTATAATAACAATGAGCATTATGGGGAAAATGCCTCAAAATCAGTGCCGAATTCATATTCGGACACGTGGACATCCCTTCGACGACGGAATGCCCACACGGAGGTTGGCCCCTATCACAATTCCCTTTCGCAAGGACGTCACTCGAACTAAGCGTAAGGAGAAGAACCTTCTTCAAACCAGCTCATTTTCAGGAAAATTATATGTATTACGACTTCTAAGTCGTTGTTATTGGGGAAAGTGGAACGTTTCGGGGTGCGTTCCGTATGGTAAGATGACATATAAAAAAAACGTTACATCACAGCCTCGGCCCTGAATAAAAAACATAGAATTTCCCTGCATCCATCAAAAACTTGAAAAACGGGGTGGCCTGGCCGCGAATACTTGAATATTGAGCGCTGATAGAATGTTGAACTTCTGAGTGTAGCCAGGTCCGAGACTTTCAATCTAGCTTTCGCAAGAGCCAGAAAAACCAGAGCCAGTATCTCCCCAGGGAGAAATCTTCGTCAAGCGCCAGCGAAGAAAGTCAAGGGGTGGTAATAGGTATCGGACCGAGTGCATGCCACGCCCAGTGAACTGGGAAGATTGATCCGGGGGTCAGGGAGATTATGAGATGGACAGAGAAATTGAAAAACATCGAAGTGGACATCGCCAGGAAGGAGCTGATCTCCATGAAGAGGGTGGAGGCTCAGGTTCGTCATACACATCATTATGAACTCCTCGGGCCCAGTAAAGTACCGATGTCATTTATACGGCATTGTCCGTACTCATCCGCATTCGATCCAACGACGAAACATGAAAAAAGGATTGGTCACAAAGTTTGGCCAGTTAGGAACCGTCGAAGGAGGTTTACATATAGTGGACCTGCAGACATATAAAGAACAAGCAGCGTATGACATCCCGGACGTCTGGATCACTTGTGCTTGAGTTTCGTTGGACGGCAAGCAGCGATCGGCCCGAACCCATCAGCACAGGTAACGTAGAGCAGGGAGGATCTATCGGGTCAGGCGTTATTTCCAGCGATAGTTGACATAGGTTTCGAGGTGGATGATGTGGATAGCATGACGATTCACGATGAACCACAGCGCGAAATTTTCACCCCCGGGCGTCATCTTATCCTATCTTATATGTGGCGATTCGGCTTCGGCCAACAATGAACGGCGGTTCTGCAAGCCATCTTACGCCTTGCCACCACAAATATCATACAATTCCTGGATCACCCACTTTCTTGTAGTACAAGTATTGGTGAGCTTCGGTGAAAAACTTGGAGTCAATTAGACCCTGGGCCTGCAAACAGGATTTCTGTTCATGATTGAGATTTGGAACTCTCCTCCGCTAGATAAATCAAAGTCCACTGTGATTGATTGTCGCGTAATAAAAAAAATCCAAGCGATGGAAATGGAGTCTGATTCAATAAGGAGCGCGTTGAGGCGTGCGCATTGGTTACCGTTGAGCATGAAACGTAGGGAGGTCAAAGGGTGCGGGGGATCCCGAATTAACGAGCGTACGAAAACCACGACGAGGTCAAACGTCGCGAGGAACTTGTCAGCAAATATTCAGGATGGGAATGGTGTATAATATGTTATTTCCGAGTCCGCCAAAGAGCTAACCCCAGGCGCCCGAATATAAATATAAAATGGTCATCATGCACTCCAGTCTCCAGATTTCGACACTGGACGTCGGTATCTAATCGCGGAATGATCTGAGAAGGTATAGTCATGGGGAGCTAAAATTTTATGGTATTTTCGGTACCCGCAAGAAGAAGACAACTGCACGCGTGCTACGCATGAAACATATTCTAACGGTCTATTTGATCGACACGTTAATAGCGCACAGAAGGTCTGTCAAGAGCAACGCAAATCCAAGAGGCAAGACGGAGAAACCTGGAGGCTGCAACCGGGATCGCCCTATGCAAAAAGCAAGAACAAGAAAAGAGAATGATTGCCGGAAGTGAGTATTGCAATGAGAAAGTTTCCACTGGTGCGTGAGTCGGACTTGATAAGCTTTCCTATAATCTCTGTGCCCCACGGCACCGATCGGGTTTGGTCGAGGGAATCGTACTCGAGATTTTCAAGTTTGGAAAGCTTACGTCCCTTCGTTGTCAGGTTGGAAGCGAAGGTTATATTGACATCGTTTTACATCTTCGAAAAATCTATGCGGATCGGTGGAACTTAATTCGAATTTACTCAGAGTATGTACAGCCTATGTTCAATCTTCTACTAGCTCTATTGACGAGCAGAGGTCTCGTCCAATCAGCAGACATGTATCGGCGGTGAGTCAACCAAGTGGCAATCATGCCTCAAAGGGGAGACGGGAGAATTGACAATGCCTGAAAAGGATTGTGATTGGGTTTCCCGCTAGCGCTGAGCCCATGATTAACAGCGATTAACAGCGCCATTGGAGAGGAAGTCCGGGGATGCGAAACTCCTGCGTGATCGCTACGATTGCAGATCCATTCCGCCTTTCGTTATGTTGTGGTCGTCAAATACCTGCCTATGACGGCTTAATGACCCAGATTATAGTTGCTCTTTCGTGCATGCCGTTTATGAAGTTGCAAGCGCCAGTATCTGTTTGAAACTTGTAAATAAAGTCCGGCTATATTTGATCGAGCCCATCGCGAGAATTCGGGGCATCAGCGATCTGGATACCGGGTTTTTTTGACTTAATGGGCAATTTATTCTGTGGGGGAAGTAGCCCTCCCATGTATGGAGTATGCATCTTCCTAGATGTCCTCCGGTTCTTTCAATACATAGGATGATTTTGGACAAATTCCGACGTTTCCGGTTTCCCTGGTTTCCTGAGTGTTTGGCGAGAGTTGAGAAACCTTCGATTGTCTATTTACTAATGGGCAAGGCCAAATCAATGGTCCCATTTCCCTTTTTTTATGGGGCCTCGGGGGCCAAGGCTTGGTGAAAGGGGAACCCCAACGTTTCATGGAAACACGACATGTGTACCTTACTGTGTGCCTAAAGCACTTAAATTTAATGAGAGAATACCCTATCTAGCGTCTAAAGTTATAGACTCCTTGGCCATGTGCACTCGCGTGGCCACATGATGGCACTAACATATATAGCTTGATAGCCGTACGTCCTCCCTGAGGTCCTCACGTGGGGAGGTGGGAGCTCAGCCATCGATCATGCATACTTCTCTGGAAACGCCACGAAAATCTGGTTAGTCCATGGAAAGGTGGTAAAACCTGGAGTTACGAGGGATACTTCGAGGGCGGGCCCCGGTTTTGATGTAGGAAGGTCAGCGCTCCAAGATATAAACGAAAATATCGCAGAAAAGACTCCGAATTTCCTCCGAGATTTCGACCGGGGCGTGCTGACCATTTCTTATTACGCGATCTCATGGAGGGTGGATCTTTGGACAGGATTGCGATGCACAGAGTAGGAGGTGGGTGTGATGCGATGCGACAGTTTACCTCGGATGGGGACATGTATTCGTCGTACAGAAATAGCTAATAATGCTTGCTGCGCCTAGGCATAGTCTGCTGGCTTTGATGTGTTCGAGGAACTCCAGAAACTCCATTCTCTGTGCCGTTCACATTGGACATGATATGGCAAGAAGAAACCTGCGAAATTTGTTATTCTTGGACTTGTAAAGTCGCCTGTATAATTCAATGAAACGAATAAACGCTGGTAACATCGCGGTCATCCTTTAAAAAATGCAATAGCGTAGCTGTATCCGGGTATAGCCGGGGAGGCGTCAGCAGAGTGATTTGTGGACGGGCCATCTGGACTGGGAGTGGGTCTCGAAGACCAAACGGGACCGTAAAGCATCACGCAAGTACTTTTACGCCTGCGGAGGCCTACAAAAAGTAAAAATAAACAAAGTTGACGTTCGATCAGCTTGCCACGCAAACGAGGAGCCGGCAACTTAATTACGCCACAACGATCGGAGAGTTGCCTAAACGGGAATTATCGGTTCATCGATCCCGCCATGCGACGATCTCCAGGCAACATACTCACGTTTTCTTTCTCTGCGAACTGGCTCAGTCCACTCATCATATCCCGGTGGAAATAAATTGACATGGGAAAAGAACTGGCTTTTCGGCTGCGGCTTGGTTTGTCGGTCTATATTGGGAGAGTACTGGCCATTTTTCGCGAAATAAGAAGGGCTCCTCAGACCTCTTTCCTACCCATGTTCCTGGAACGATCTCAATGCCCGCAGAACTATCCAAATCAAAGCTCAAACGTCGTACGAGTAGGAAGGAACTTGACGAGTATCGCTTCGACGGTACCCATGGCAGGGAGCTCGAGTTGAAACGGAATCGTGGTCAGTTTCCTGTCATCGTCCTTCTGTGCGCGTTGATTCCTGACATCAACGTCGATCTCTGCCACTCTAGGAGAGGTGTGTGCCGCCTTATTCTATACCTCTTGTGCTTCTGTATTCTGACAGCGGAAACGCAATCAGGTTAGCTGTGCCGAATGTCGTCGGTACGCGATCATCGCACATTTCTACATGGATGCGAGGCTTATGTTGGCATCGGAATAGGTTGAAAATCAAATGCGACAAGCAAATCCCATGCCAATCTTGTCAGGTAAGTTAGCCTCCAATGTCACTCGTCAACGCGTCTGAATGAAATTTAGAGGAGAGGCTGTGCATCGTTATGTCCAAACGGTGAGTAAACATCCGACTTCACCGCTCTGCTCTTCCTGACTTCTAGAAGGCAGCCTTGCCACGGGACAGGGTACCCGGTACGCTTACGTCCACCATCCTCTTCTCGACTCACGTAGCTCATCATTTCTGCGCTAGGTTTGTGTTGGCTGCCACGGAACACCTACATCGGCGGATAGCAGGTCTTAGTGGCAGGATCAGGCAACTCGAGGACGCGCTATCCATTCTTCACGGGAAACATTCGTCGGACCCTCATCCTTTGCTCCAGGAAGACTTAATTCACGCGGACGAACGAGACGGAGACACGGATGCTGGGAGCGAAGAGGCTATGGACAAAATGCTACAACCAGGGGAGGCGTTGGATGCCTTCGGAACGTTATCGATATCGGAGCATGGTATATCTAGGTTTTTTGGACCGACGGGAGGTTCGGAGGTATGTATTTCCTTCGGTGCTATGAACCTTATCTCACTGTTCCCAGAGTCTTCTCCTCACTAATCTCGACTCGAACCATGGGTCGCCAGAAAGTATATCCGATAGCCTCCACGGCCCAACTACCCCATCCAGCCTAGGCGACCTTTCCCACTTTTCTCAATCTTTCCCATTCACGCCCATGGGCCAGGCCGCCGACGTCCAAGAGATCATCGAGTCGCACTTGCCACCATACGAACAAGGCCTCGCGCTATGCGAAACTTATT
Organism: Hebeloma cylindrosporum; assembly: GCA_000827355.1. Lineage (NCBI taxonomy): Eukaryota > Fungi > Basidiomycota > Agaricomycetes > Agaricales > Hymenogastraceae > Hebeloma > Hebeloma cylindrosporum. Next base: position 21,843 of record KN831785.1, on the reverse strand, counting down.
TCGACCAGGTTTCGTGGATGTTCCGTGGCGTGACTCGTGAGCAACTCGTCGACGACATGCTTCCGGTCATCTACAAGATGCAGGTCGCCCCTCCTGGCGAGGATTACAGCGGACCTCATGATCTCGCGCTCCTTTTCATCGTCTTAGCCATCGGCGCCGTCGTCGGGAAAGATGCAGCCCAAGTTCTTGGTGGTCATTTTTACCAGATCTCTCGTGCCGCCATCGCCCTACAACCAGTCCTGGAGAAGCCCTCGATCGTGACGATTCAAACGCTTTACCTCATGAGCATTTATAATGGAATGAGCGGTGATGATATGAAGAGTGACACCAACATGGAGATGACATGGTCCCTCGTTACCCTTGCCTCGAATTTGTCACAAACGGTACGTTGTTCTCTTGCTATCAATTATCAAGTCTCTAACATCCACTTTTAGATTGGACTGCGTATGATACTTTTCCTCTTGAAACCTCCGTCTTCTGATGCCTTGTTTAGACCGCGATAGCGCTCATTGGGGTCTGTCCCCCAAGATGACCCAGCGCCGTCGCATATTATTTTGGGACCTTTTCGTTTCGGATGTCTGGCAGGTAAGTTGCTTTCCCCCGCGCCGTTATTGCTGCATCAACGAGTCATCCAGAGTCTCAACACGGGGCGACCCCCGTCGTTTTCGATGGCGTACAGCGATTGCGGTTACCCGCAGGCTGCTACCGATGGTTGTGGGAGGGAATCAGACTTTGGGACGGCATGTACGTTATTTTATCCCATGACAAATCCTTCCGCTCGCTGAAACGATCCTCTAGATGGGGTTTGGCAAGCTCGTTTCGCTGCCGAATGTGTCGCAGATGTTACAACGCGGACGTTGACGACGGAAGCGCCATCGTACACCACTATCATGGAATTGGACCGCAAAGTTCGAGAGTTTCCTCTTCCTGAGGGAACGTTGACTGCGTCCGAGGACCAAGCTACCTCGTTTCAAAGCTTCGTGCTCGAGCACCTCCGGGAAACGCGTAAGTTAGTTCCGTCTTCGGTTGCAGTCTGGATATTGATTAGTTGTCTATCAGTCCTCATGTATATCCATCGAGGTTTCTTCGCCCAGGCCATCATAGAGCATCCCGTCAACCCGCTCAAAAGTGTCTACGCTCCTTCCTTCCTCGCTACATACCGTGCGTCGTCTACGATCCTCAAATCGGTTCGCGAACAGTTCAACCTCTGGCCGAACTCGTGCTCGCGGTTCTGGCAAATGTGGACTTTCGCGTTCTCGGCCGCCGTGCGTATACTGCTTTCTGTGCTATCACACTGGCTATCGAACTGACGTGCCTATCTCTCTCTCAGGTTGTTTTCGGAACGGTTGTCACTCGTGGCCCACGTTCCCCTCTCGCACAGTCAGCTATGACCGAGCTAGAGCAAGCTTGCATCTTATTTTCGAAGGCATCCGTTCACAGCATTCGAGCGGCAAAAGCTCTGGTACGGCTGCTTCAGTAAATGACCATTGGAATCACATTTGGCTAACCCAAGATATTTACAGCCGGTCCTCACGAAGTTGAACGAGAAGGCTCGACATGCGCTGGCGATGGGGCAATCCGAAACGTCGCCCATGTCGTTTGATAAAGGTGGTCTTTGGAATATCAAACAAGAAGACGACGACGAGTTGTCCATTCTTGCTGGGCGTACGCGCTTCGTTTCTACTCGACGTGGAACCGGTTCAACCTCGACATCTCCCCCCCGTTCCCTCCGATTCGAACCGAGTCCACCTCACTATTCGTCTCCTCAACCTAACGACTTGTCAAGTCAACAGCAGCGCCAACCTCAACATCAGCAACAGGTTCCCCGCCCACCGCCTGGGCTTCCTTCGTCGACTTATCCACATCATTCCGTTACTTTACCCGAAACATCTTCTTCGTCCTCGGGCGGTTCGGAACGGTGGAGCCCTTCGACAGGGAGTAGCGCATCCTGTGACTCGTACATGGCGCCTCCCATGGATTCCCTCCATTTCCCGTATTCAGCCGCAGAGCGTACGCACAAACATTCGCCTCCCGCAATTCCATCGTCAACTTCCCCCTATGGCTGGCCTACCGACGACCTTCAAGATCAACCACCACCTGTATCGAATCCCAATTCAATGTACCACTTACAACCGCCTACGTCTTCATTTACATCCTCTCCGTCTTCGTTCTCCTCTTCTCCCCAGCCGGATTCTCTGTTCCCACCGCAAAATCACCAATCCAGGCGCCAGTCGCCGCAGCATCAGTCTGCGAACCAACACGAGCGGTACCATATGCTCAATTTACAACCCTCGCATCCGCACGCGCATTTCCCCTCTCAATACCCTCCTCAAGAACTTAATCCATCGACTCATATACCTCACCAACATTCACAACAGCAGTATTCAATTTATAATAATAATAATGCACCGACGACGGGTGGATACACTCTGCCGCCGGGGGGCTCACCCAACATGGATCTCGGCGACTTGGGTCTCGCTTCGCGGGATTCACGTCTCGACGACCGATGGGGCTCATTCATGGCCGATCCGGGGTTATTGGAGGATTTTAGACAAGGTTTAAACGCCTCTGTTTGATTTTTTTTTGGTGCTTCGTTAACTGTATCGCTACTTTTTCGTTCTCGCAACTCTGTTTTGACATCGTCTACATATTGTTTTAATACCGTGTTTTGTATTTAAAAATACTTATTGGAACCTTGAAATCGCATCGATCTTTAGGGATTGACAATCCTCTTAGGCTGTGCTTGGAATGTAACAGGCAGAGCTTGCCTCTCTCAGAGAATCCGGGGCGTGGATGTCAATGCGATTACGAACGAGCAATAGCATCCGCATTCCCCGGAGATCTTGTCTATAATTAATAGCTTTGCCTCCGATCCCCAGCCCCTGGACGTGGGTTAATTGATGCAAAATGGAAGGGGGGCGTTGATCAAGGGTTGATGGAGTCGGAGATCTGGACACACCAACTTTCGCAAAACGAACGATAAAATTTGATCATTCACGCTACAAACCTGTACATACATACATACTGCGATCAAAAACGACTATCCAGTTCATTATTCCTAGATTGTTCGCCTTCAAAGGATACAAACCGAATGGGCGGAACCACTGTGGTCGTTGTCAAAGAAAAATTGTCGGTCCGCCTGTGAGCTTTATATAGGTTGATCAACATCCGTGACGTCATTATCTCCATTGCTGCATGGAAAGGGCTGCAAAGCAAGGGAATTAGAAAGGGCCAGGAAACTTGAAATGGGGATTGTTCACTCACGAGTAACTAAACCATGGGATCTTCGTAACTCCCTAGATTCCCATGCCTCATTCGTTATTCGTCTCGCAAGAAGGGTGGAAACGCCGCTCACCACGACCATTAGATTGTTGAAGACAAGCAAGCAGGTGATGCTACCCGGGGAAAGAGAGTGTGAGTGTGTATAAACTGGAAGCCTCGCATAGAGATTCTACGCACCCAAAGAAATACAGAATGTTATCCCTCACTATGGTCGCGTATAGGGAACCAAAGGAATTAGTAGTGCTCCACTTGCGCACTGTCGATCGGACGGTCTTGTGTACGGCCCAGAGAAATAATACTCCCTCAAAAGCCGTTGCTTGATGGTGGTAAATGACCGTGAATAACATCGATTGCTTGTACATACCGGGAATCCACTGCGCCCACTCGATACCGCTGTGAATAGAGGGACAACCAGGAAGTGGAAGATGAATCGCGTTCGCAATTACCGCTCGACGGCGCTCAGCGTTGTGAACGAGCACCCAGAGAAATCCCGCGATGGAGATTAGGAACAGGGTTGCGTTGATTACCGCTACCTATCACCACCAGACCAACATCAATCAGCGCTACCTGCTGTGGGCGGCGAGGACATCTACATACCTTCCGTGAACATTTGTATAGCGCGTATATCCTCATTTGCATGACGATCTCTATGGACCAGAGACTTAGTGCTCCCACCACGCGGATGATCGAATCCATTGCTATACATCTTGTGGGGGTAGAAATTCAGTGACGTCAGAGGGTTTCTGAGCGGACTTACAGGTTATTGTTCGTAATTCCGGGAATAGAGAATACGTGGATTTGCACGACGTCGAAGAGTAACAGTGCTATTCCATAGTATCGAATCTACCCAGAGGTCAGTCAGTATTTTTCGTTCATTCGGAGGAACCGATCGTCATACTGACCCAGAAGAACAAGAGCTTCCCAGAGTTCATCCTATGTGGCTTGCTAGACATTAACCCGAGGCATTGAAGGCATCCAGCCGATTAACTCTCACCCAGATGTATCGAATCTGACGGAATGGAGACTATTGAGCATGTGGAGACTTAAAACAAAATAGAAGGAACCAACTTCGTCCTCTACGGTAATAACTGAATAGACCACCTTGTTATTACATGGATTCCGCCGAAATTCTTCCACAAAACTCACAGTAATCGTGCAAAATCCAAACTAATCCTGGTACTATCACCGATCCATTAGCGCCAAACCATACCCGTGCGCGAAGAACCCACAGCAGGCGTTGAGGGGAATGATGTTGCCTCTGTATAACTTGATGAATGCGGCGGGACTGATAGTACTAGACATTCTGGTACCAGACTAAAAGGTGCGGTCGTAAGGATATGCCGTCCAAGGTATTTGTATACCCCAAAATCAATCACAAGACTGCGGTTCCTAAAACCGATCGTATCGGTGAGTTTCGTTCTCATGCCACGCAAGGACTTTGACAATATATTGTCCAAAAGCGTGGGAACATCTATCACATCCATTAAAGGCAAACAGACGCAGCTTTCCAGAATTAATCACCTTCGATAGCCACTGGGTGGGGCGCGTTTAGGAATTCGCTGGCGAAAGTGATCTAGCATGGGACTTGTAGGAGGGACGGGCCTTCCGAGTCCTTCCGAAAAGAGCTGTTACAAGCCACGAAATAACATGCCCCACCGTGTGGGGGCGGCAGAGACACAACTAATTATAAAAGTTGATGATATATCCCCCGTGAGGAACTAAGCACACAGGCATCAACGCAATCATTATCTCGGGCCCGAAGCGATATCGAAATCCACGCAGTGACACACTGCGGCGACGAGCCAAAAGGAGCCAAACATCTTGAACTATTTTCTCGTTGACCGGTATCTCATGCGATCTTTGAGAGGAAACTCAATCCAGTCACTCGAAGGTCATACCATGCATTCCATGTCGTGAATTCTAACCATGTCACGCCGTCGGGAACACTCAACCATTCATGACTATATATTTATTATCCAAATATCGCGTTTCACAGAGCAGTTCGTCCATTAAAATCGGGGGGAGACCAGAATGGGTTATGTAGGAAATTGGACGTTGATAAAATGGTCCGTGAATATCAAGATTTGCTGTAAAATGTCGCAGAACTTGAGTATCCCCATGGCCATCTAGTCCTACTCGTAGTCAGTTACTTGGAAGAGAAAGGTCGAACGACTAGGGGCCAGGGGATTTTTCATTTACTGTCGTGATATTTATTAATCCAAGGCAGGTTACAAACACCCCTCGTTTCCTTCCTCACCTTGGTACTTTTAACCCTCGTCCGTGGACTCTGAGTGTTGCGGCAACTAAGTATGATGCTAAAATACTTACGGGTTTCCAGCAAGTGGACGTCGTATTTAACATTGAGTTAGCCCTTATAATCCCCGAGAATTGCCCCACGTCTTCTCAATTACAAACTGGCGATTCCTGACAATCATTGCTAAATCGGCCAAAACGAGTCTGTAATTCGACACTGTCTCGCCCTGTCGCCCTTCATCGTTTTGGTCCCCGCTCTGTTCGAGCGACCTTCCTAAATAACGTTGGGGTGCCCACCCATACGTTGACAATAATAAAGTCTTGTACATCGCTCGATCTGCGACTTTTCTTAATCCAAATCTGGCCGTTCTAATCCTCCCGGGGAGGAATCCCTCGAATAAATTTCCGAACAGATTCCGGACGCTCTCTCCGTTATTCATTGGATCTCCCGATTCGGAGGAATAATTAAGATTACGAGTCAGTGTATGGCCCCAGACTCGGTAATCAACTTTAACTTGAAACGAGCCGTCGTTAGGTCCTCAAAGTCTCCCTGATCGACCCCACGGGTTGTCCTTTTCAATTACTTCTGATTAACGATTTTACGCTATACACCAACCGAAGTATGTCCGTGGAAAAGGATCGTCCTAGCTTGTTCGAACCAGTTCATCGATGGCCGAAATGCAATGACCTGGCGCAGTCGAGCACAAAGCCCCCGGTAACCTGAGTGTACTTATGAGAGTCGAACGGCGGATCGATGCCTCGGAAAACCAAATGTGTCCGGGCGTATTCACACATGCCTCCGCCGCCCTATTGGACCCAACCTTATCCCCGACATCGCCGAAAGTTCCATGCGCCTCCACAACTCGTGATACGACAACACCCTCTGTACCTCCCCGTACGTGAGTCTGGGACAAGTGCCCGTTATCCATAGCCCCATATTAAAAGCTCTCTCTAGTAAGGCGGCACGAGACCAGAAAGGGGGACTAGTGCCAATGTTTTGCGAAATAATGATGCGAAGAGAATGTTACAAACAGCCTCTCTTATCGAAGACTGATGATACTTACTGTCCACATCCAGTTAAGGTGTGATCAACGCCATTGGCTCGAGAACGGTGAGTATGCACGTATCGTAATGATTAGGACAGGGCATAATTTTTTTAACATTTACAGATCTAGACACTGGGGTCTGACTGCTGACTTGGCTGTTTTGATTTGTAGGATGAAAAAATATGTCCATATTCTTCAAGTTGTAGATACATAAACAGATAAACCGTGGATACGAACAGTCTAATACTCACAAACAGTATACGACGTGAGGAGTCGTACGGACAAGAATAGCACCTCGCGAAACCGACTCAGTTGGTAACGGGCAACAGCGATGGGGCTATATCCGTCCATCTCCTCTGCGCATTTAGACAGAATTTTCCGAGGACCTTCTTCCTTCAAATTCACAAGCGTCCAACCATTTGGCAACCGGGGAAATAGGATTTTGGAACGTCATTCCCATCCGGGGCATTCCATCCATGGGAAAACGCCACGCTCTAATTTCAGATATATTATGAAAGTAAAAAACAGGGAAAAGTATTCGGGTGCGATTCAGAAAGAAAAAGGCCGAGGGTGAAAGGAGAGAGAGGGATCATTCATGTTGAATTGATGTTGAACGTTGAAGGTTGAACTTCCCTCAATTTCAAAATCCCCGCATTAGAATATTCAAGGAAATAAAATGCGGAAAACTCACAGGAGACCATTTATCAGCAATTTGTCGACCCTATCTATCGCCATCCATTCGGAATTAAGACGATGGGGTTGGATGGAAAGTGCTACTAGTAGTGAACGTTTGAACATCAAGAGTTGAATTATTTAAATAGACGGGAGCCGGTCCGCTGGATCATGATCCTCATTTTATTTGGCCATGAATTTCTTGTCTTATCGTGAACGTCGATGTCCCTTTGTTGGCTTTCGTTTTCTCCTTGCGTCAGGGAATGCAATGTTAATGTGCGTGTCCTCTGAAGATCTGAAGCCTGATTCCTCCCAACTTCATCTTTTCCAATTCCTATCGTGTTGGTGTGAATATGCATGGACGGTTGTCGTGGACGGATTATTCAGAGCCTTGAGAATGTACTTCCACCTCGTGCCAGCTTCATCTGTTAGGCAGTGAAGTGGCTGTAGTAGTGTGCCACCCGGGGACGTCTCATGGATAGTCTGTCCCTCATGTGCGTCTGGTTCCATGAACCTGTTTTCCTCATTTGGCTTGAGGCCTACTTCTTTGTCGTACTCATCCCTTGTTTCAATTTTCTGATTCTCCATCTTCTCTGATAATGGAGGATCCGACACAATCCACCGTAATCCCATGAAGCTTTAGCGAATGGCAATCACAAGCCTTGGATATCTGCCTTAGTTATCCATTCGGATTTTTGTAAGCCGTATGTTTATCGTGGACGAACGTACTGCCTCGATCTCACCGCAGCGGCTCCCTTTGCCGTCTTCCTTAATTATTCATGCTGCAAGGTCATTCACATATCCATCGTACTTCGGGCTAGCTTCGGGTAACCTTGCTTTTCTCGATCCTTTTCTCCATTCCTTTCGTCGGGTGGATCTCTTACTTCATCTCTATGTTGAATCTCTTGAAGGTACCTGGGTAAATCCAGGGCTTTAGGTCCCAGTCTATGTAATTCTGTAATCCTAATGAACTTGAATTCTATGTCTTTTCTCCCAACCAGAGCGCGCCATCGATCAATCAGACCTTTGTTCTCCAAACACTCCTTCAATGAATCTCAATGCCTCGCATTAGGTGATCTTAGTCTCCATAATGAGATCCTTAATCCGGATATTCGACCACACGGCCAGGAAAACGCAGTTGCATGCAATGGAGAAATTACGGATAGTGCACGTGCAGATAGGTTGTCTCTTTCTCCTTAATTTCTTCTTTCCCATTCTAATAACATTTCCATTCCTCGATAAATTTGTTTATGAAGGCGGATCCCCTGGGTTGGACCCGTCAAGTCATCGATTCAAGCTTGGAGATCCGAGACGGGGTCCCACTTGCTGTCCAGGCGAGGATATGTGTATTCTCCGACGCGATCCCCCATTCCTGATTGTTTGCGAAATTCCTCATTTTACTGGACCCTAAATGGGGAGATATTTCTTGTCCGCTCGTTCGATCTACTAGAGTTCGAGGCGAAATGCCTACATTTGTTGAACGCGAGAGGGGAGATGCGGATAAATGTGGATACATGGATACTGGAAGATCATTAAGAATAGCAAGATCATATAACGGGAGGATGGGAGTCGGGAAATGCTATCTCTGAGCGAATGCGAAAAACGAGTGATATTTGAGAAAACGTAGCTGTGAACTCGAGAGGAAGGGCTTGCCATGGCCTGCACGAATTCCCACTCAACTCAGATGCGACCGAAAATGATCTTCATGCGGAATGCATGTTGTGCGACATTCAGTTCTGTTGTTAATAACTGAGTACTAACGTACCGACGCTGTAGCCGTGGGCTCTTCCTCCCCCTGCTACGCCATCCAGTAGATTAGATTAGATACATGGCCTACCATCAGTGGCTGTGCAGCCAGCATTGAATCTGCCAGCGCGTCGCGTCGATAGATCAAGAAACCTTGCCTATGACGCCGTACCGTACGGCCTCGCCTGGGCCCTGGCGCGATTCCATTGCGTCGCCCTCACTTTTTACGCCACATTGCCAGTCTCCACCGTGGTACGATGATTGGAGCTGACGGGATTACCACACATACCCAAACAGTGGATTTTCTCTTGCTTAGTCGTCGGTCGACTATTGGAATGTGGATCAAGGAAATTACCATCCACTTGTAAGAAAACAGGGTTTCTGCATTCGGCCTTTCTTCGCTCGGATACATGGTCGCATCTAATCTCTTACAGACAGAAAACCCTAGGTGCAAACAAATACCGGGATTTGTCCCTGTACATTTCTAGCCTCCGTTGACCTGGGTTATGGCAGGTGAAATTCCTTGTGAAGAGGGAAGTAATCGGGGGGAAGACAAGACGTGATTTCCTTAACCCTGTTTCCCCTATGGTGCGCTCGCCCTATGCCATGTAGAGTATTCCACTTCAACGCTTGCTTTTCTAGACATCTCATCCTGTCAAACCGTTGTCCAGTGGGCCCATTCTACGTATGATTAACGGTGCATTCCATCATTTCCACATTCTGCATCCTTCATCTTTTATTACATATTGCGCCGTTCCCGACAACGCCATTGTTTGGTTCCATCGGTCGATCTACTCGTGCTGAAGACTTTGATGTTGAGATAGGCGCGTTCGCTTTGGTTCTATGCATGCTTTATATGGCAGGATTCTACGGAGCTGGTTACAACGGGCGCGATGGTAGTAATTTCTGTTGTCACGTACGATCGTCCTCGTTTTCCCATTGACGCATTCAAGCATCCAACCCATGACTCTCATCATCCCCTCCTACGCATCTCCGTGAAGTGGCAAAAAAAGAAACAATACCAAACCCTGGGGATGATTGTTCCAAACCTACGTTGTTCGTACCATCCGCTGGCATATGTACACCATAGCCACCAGAATACGAAACAACTACAGGATTTTCATTATTTTGCTTTCAATCCCAATGGTTTTTTCGTTGGTGTGCTGATGAGATATTTTTTATCCATCCGCCGTTTACCCCCATTTACTTACATATTCTTACTCGCAGTCCTCTCAAATTCACATTTGCCTTGGACCGTCTGTTTCTTTTCTTTTCCTTTTTTTTCACCTCAAAACCACACTGATAGAGCGTAGCAGGCGATCTTTTGTTCCAGCTTTTTGGTCGGACGAATTGTATTCGTGGCGCTGTCCGCGCCCTACCCTATTGTCACGTCCACATTCCATGCCCTTCTGTTTTCTCTTTCTCTATTCTTCCATTCGGGCTGCATGTCAGCGTACGACAATGAGTGGATCCCGGCCAGCGGCCTATCATCATTCCCTTCTCGAATCCTTAGTCGATTGACTGAAGCGAGGCAAGGGGATATTGGACTGTACCAATGGACGCCTTGACCATGGCTGGGATACCATCTGGCACTGCGAATGTGAACGTAGGAGAGAAAGACAGGGAGCTTGTGTACATTTTAATTCTGTTCTATCTCGATTCGCCTTCCTTGCTCAGCTACCCTCGATTGACAGTACGTCCGGGGGCAAAAACACGCTCATATATTCTGGACTTGGATCTGGCGCTATTATTCCATCTGCGTACCCGAAACTGTTCTCGTCGCGGGTGCCGTAACCGGCTCTCATCGTTTCTCGGAGAAGTGAGTGACGAGGAGTGGAAGCACAGTTACTAATCGCCGAGGCACATCGGGCCCACCCCAATTGTCGCGCAAACTGTGAGAGAGGAGCGGTGTGGCTGGTGAGTTTAAGGCCTTGAGAGCTTAAGTAGAAGGCGAAGGTGCGTGTACCCCGAACATTTCTACGATGAGACCGGGGTGACGGGATTGACCGAACGTCCTCCCCTACCCCGTTTTTTCCCCGAACTCCTGTTATAATTTATGGCAGATATTTGACATGCACATGTACCACATCTACAAGCATAATACAGAGTTATCTACGTGCAAGCATTCGGATAGATTATGGGGGTCAAACTTCAAAGCGGGGACAACGGTGCTGTTACAGCCGAGATCGAATAAAGACGAGATTGAATTAAGAATCTGACATCGACTGAATTTCAGGGTAACCGAATAATTGCGCCCCTCGTTTCTTACATTCTACGAAGCTTCCAACACACTAACGCCCATTTTTTAGTCCGAAGCGTTGGGGGTATGAACACTGACTTGATTTTGATCACTCGTTACACCCGCCTTCGATAAGAGTCACCATACCTGTTGGCAGGCAAGCTGTTGAATATCGAGCTAGGAAAGGAGAATACCCCAACCGAAAACAGGGAGACAACTCCCGGCCTCGCAAACAAGGCTGTGCTTCCTATCACGGCAGAGCCAAAGCATAAATGAGAAATCGTGTCTTAACTCGCCTGCGCGTGGCGCTTGGATTGAATTGTTTCGCCTCGCATTACAACGTGCAGTTCACCGTCGACAAATATTTGTGTAAAAATCGCCTCGATGTGCGGCGTTTGGATGCATTTCGATTTGGATAAAACTTTGAAGGAGTGGGAAAAGATGTTGGTTAGGGTTTGGTTTGTCATTTTAGATTTTTTCACAGCAATAGGAAGCAGGTTACTTACCTTACTTTTGAACCCTTTCCAGGTTTTGGCTTTCAGATATACTGGCTGGATATGAATTCCTTTTCTTTCTCGTTTGCCCCTCCTGATTTCTCGGCGCTAGCAAGCATCCCGCCGTCACGAAGAGAGAACATTCGGCGAGTAATGTGCGTTCCTCACCACGCCAGCTTGCTAATTCTGCGCCTGTAGATTTCCCTGTGTCGATTTCGTCTATCAAAATGAATGCACACAATCTACAAACCGCCCTCGCCACAACGAATGCCCGTATCGGCGATGGCGCTTTCCCGGAAAACATTCACCGGCGCATTTTCGACTTCCTTGTCCATGGACCAGTGGTCCTCCCACCGCAGACAAACGACCAACGGCAGATTATTGCTCTCGTGTGCAAGGAATGGCAACGCGTCCTTGTATCCACCCCCAAGTACTGGAACGACTTCGATCTCGTCCAGCCGACAACCGAACCCTCGAACAACCTTTTCGCCCTCGCAGAACTTTTTTTCGTCCGCTCTGGCGAGAGCATTCCTCTCGCCATCAGATTTCGGGAGCATCTACAGACCGAAGTCGGTCGCAGGATTTTGGAACTTATCATTCGTCCGCGGATGCGCCGCGTTTGGCTTTTGTCGTGCACTGTCACAACGAATATCCTTAGGACCCTTTTCCATTCAGTCCACTTCCCACTCCTACAGGTCGTTGATGTTACAATAACATACGAGATGAATGGTATGGACGTTCTGCATCCGCATATGTCTGTTCGCGGCTCTCTCGATCTCAGTTCATTCCGCTGTGCGCCCCGCCTTCGAAACATCGCACTACACATCCCTGAAGGCGTCCATCCGAGCGATTTACGGCTTCCTTGGCGCCAGTTGACGCACATTGACCTCGGGGATACCAGCATTGACGTCAACAAGTTTATGCAAATAATGGAAAGATCTATCCTCCTCGAGGACGGGACATTCCGTATCACTTTCGCCTCGTACGATGATGGACGAGCTCCGGGGCTTCAGAACATATTCGTCCCATATCTCCAGTGCTTGCGACTCAGGCTCGTCCAACCTAGCCAGGATTTACGCTTTCTTGAAAACTTGGACACGCCTCTCCTCGGCGATCTCTGGCTGGAAAGGGATGAGGCTGGGCACGTTATCAGGGACATGACGGTCTACCAGCCTTTTCTGGCGGGTTTGACTTCTACTGTCAAGCATCTCACGGTCGCCCAACATGCCATCCCCATCGATAGTTCGGTCACATTCATACCTCGAGTCTGCCAGCACCTGGACGACCTGCTTCGTTCATCCGAGCATTTAACCTCACTCTTCCTTGCCCCCGGCCTGTTCATCCACCCTAACGTTCTCGACAAAATCGCAACCGGGGCATTGCTGCCATTGCTGGAACAGTTAGGCGTCAGCGCTGTCAATGGGTGGGACATCATATCAATGGTACAGAGGAAGAACTTTGCACCTTCCTCATCGACGGGCGGGCCTGTTTCGTTAAATTACCTCCACCTTTGCATGATGGGCTGTCGGTTAGATGACATCGATATGCATGGGATCGCAGATGGGGTGAGCGCCCTCCATCTATTTTATGGTTATGTGATCCACTACATTAATATCGACGATGGGAGCGACCTTGATTAAATAAATGGATTTTCGACATATAACCTCGATGGGTATTAGAACTCATTATTTTCTTGGCATACATAATCTTGAGATATTTACTACTTCGTATCATGTTGCGAGGGGAGGATGATATGCAATATTATTGAATACTGACCTGTTCATAAGAATGAAAGCTGAAAGGATGAAAGAAATATAAAAGCGAAGTGGGCGCATTTATATTCATGAGAGCTCACCAAAAGACGACACTCTGAACAAGGGAGTATCTCAGAGGATTTGACAAGCGGATCGACAACGGCGAATGAACTCTAGCTCCTTCAAGTGATCTCAAGACTCGGGGATGTCCATTTGTTGTAGTTCCTCCGTAGGCGTTTGAAAGAGATAACCGCGCAAGGGGGCCGTAGCTTTGGCGAGGATCCCGAGTTGTCAGGCCTTCAGGAGAAATCGAACGTGAAAGATAACGTCAGGTTGCATTCAGTGGACCTAATTCCCGACACCGTTCGGCGTCGAGGAAAGATTAAACATTTGTCAAACGCGAAAGTTCGAACCGAACCGGCGCGTTGTTTGGATTCGGTCCCATTACCAAACATTCTGTGTTCGCCTCCTGATTCTCTCCACCATGTGCTATGGGTTATAATCAGGTGGATTTCCTATATGAACGCGTTCTGCTTCGCAAAGGAGTGATTTCCCACCAATGCTGCGCCCGTTCATCTGCGCCATCGTAACCGTCGTTGCAATCTCCTGCTACCAGCTCCTCAAGTTCACCACCCTCGGTTCCTCGTTGAAGTTCCTTCCAATGTCCGAACCAACATGGTCGTCGATATACTCTGGATATCTTCACCGTGCGGACCCCCATCCCAACCCGAAAACATTCACACCCATCCGTTCGGCACTCGAGTTGGTTGTTCTCCGAAACTCCCAAGTTGAACACGAAGGAATTGATCTGGCTATATTCTCCGATAGGACAGTCATCGATTCCAAGGGGGGAGTTAGGATTTTGAAGGAGCACGATTTCGAGGGGATCATGGAGCTCGGGCGGCTCGTTAACGACCTTCCTACCACGGGCGGGTTCCGAAACCAATGGCGAGTCCAACACGACCGAACTGGTCGGCCCATCGACAGGATATTGTACGCGGGGGGAAAACTCTCGCCTGTTCCACGGGAGAGATACGAGGAGGAATATACTGAGACGAGCGTTTACGGATTCGACAAACACCGAATACGATTGGAGGAACGTGTGGGCAGTTTCACGACGCTGGCACCACCTTTATGGGAGTTAGTTGGATTGGCGATGGAGGCAAGGGAATCTGAACGCGAGGAGGATGTCGCGGTGCTGAATAAGTTGAAGGCTGTCCTCGGGAATGTATATTGATATTGTCGTGAGTTTAGCCAACGTCTATTGCTCTTACGCTATTTTGTTCTTCGATAGTTTTACAGTAAGAGCTTTGTAAAACGTTCCTTTGTTTTGTATACTCCCCTGGTGATTCTCCCGACTGAATGTCTGAAAATCGTAACCAAATGGTGGTGGCTTCATGTCATCGACAAGGAACGGAAGAGAGATTCGAAGCCTGTACGAACAATGGATTCTGGTCGCAATTGCGGGAGGAAGTGGTCGTTCTCGGTGATGGATGATGTTGTGTAGAGTATACGTAGTGCCTGAAATTGGAGGGATCCTTGTAATTTGAGCCGCAAGGTATCTCTTCAACAGGCTACTCCGTTCCTCCACCTTATGGACGCGAATAGACGGCAAAACAGAACTATAACAAGGAAAATAAAAAATACAGTGAACCAGTAATGGCCACAACGCAAGGTAAGTTTGACCTTCCTTGCGGCTCAACAAGAGATTCCATCGCAGGGCGATCCGGGAATAAGTCGAGACCGAGAATCTCCCGTTCTAGGTGACAAGTCCCCATTCCAAGTGGATGCGAAGGGGAGGAAATCCAGCTGATGTGCCAGATGATCAACCAAGGGGTGGATGAAGTGGGGGGGAAAAACAGAAAAACAACATCGTGTAAGGAATTCAGAGAGGGGATGCCTATCCAGGAGTACACAGGGAAACACCACTTCTATTATTATGCTGGCATCGACACAGAAACGTCAAGTATGGTGAACGCCATCTCCATCGGCAGCTGCGTCAGGAGGCAAACAACACGCGGTGCTAGTGCGAGAGGTTGGGGACGGTTAAACCTAGGAGCGGGTCGGTTCTGAAACAGAGAAGAGTCAAGAGCTGAAGGAATGAAGAAGAAAGTAGATTACCCGGAGAATTCGATATCGCCATTCCCCGAATACCCGCCCAATCGTTTCGATAAAAGCTAAGGTTAGATTTATGTAACGGCAGGAACATGACAGGCTCACAGAGAATGGGTGAGCATTCGCGAACAAAAAGAGCTGCGCAGACCATATAAAATACGAGAATGAATAGCACGAAACCAAGGAGCTGGAAGCCGTACGAGACATGATGAGCGCTTGGCAAGCTTCTGCGACAATCGGACAGATGAAGATGGCGGTGGATTATCACAGCGCCATGCGCGTCGACCCGGTTTGGTTCTGTGTGGCAACACCCGCTATCTCTTGCTTCTTCGACAGACGTTGCATTTTCTCCGCACTAGCATGAATACAGCTATGTATAGGCCCCATTTTTCGACTCCCACGACTCCCCAATGGGCCCAACATAATACTTTCTGTTCATCTCAGGAGAGCCAAAATTCATTACGATGCTCCCGAGTGTGATTGATGAAACATGATATCATATTTTACGCAGTTTGCTAATGGATTGTCCCGGACAAAAACTTTGTATGACTTGACAGAACTACCAGCCGGCCAAATCGACACCGACATTGGATTGTCCGTTGTATCTGCGATTATACGTAAGGATTTGTACGATAAGCCTTGAAGTTTGAAGCTCAAGCGCTTGATCGCTTGTTGTCCGAGTTCTCCATCCTATCTTCGCTTCCTTATCCGCCCTTCAATAACTGCCTCTTGACTTATGATACCAAGATGTTCTGCATACTCTGGTTAGCTCGTCTCTCCTCTTTACAACCTTTCAAGGTTAACCCATTTCCTTGAACATTAGCACACTCGCACTCGCACTCGCACTCGTCGTCCCTTTAGATTTGGCCACTGCACTCATCCTTCAAATTCCCAGAAACCCGACTTCTGGAGGAGAGGTCAAGCTCACGTGGATCAACGAGCCCAATGATCCGTACGCCCACCTTAAGGTTCTCTCGTAGCTCGAACAAGTTGAATAGGTTTGTTTATTAGGGCGACTTGGGACCTTGGGCTCGTTAACGGCGATTTAGGCCAAGGGTTTCCCGTCACCAGAAACGTGGATCGCTCTCCAAGTTCGCTGACTCTACCATTTCCCGTCTTCCAGTTGGGTAGGGGAATATGTTCTTAGTGTGGACCCGCTGTTGATGACGACACGTGTCGCAGAAGTGGCTACATTCTATGGGCTTTTGTTGCAAATGATTTTAACAAACATTTTGCTACCAGCAGCTCATTGTCAATTAACCCCGCGACTAGTAGTAGCAGCACGGATACTGAATCTTCAACCGACTCTTCTGCAACTTCCTCGTCCGCAACTTCCTCATCCACGGAATCCTCATCCACGACTTCCTCGACAACGCCTTCCTCATCCACGACTTCCTCGGTGGCAGGCTACTCCGGTGTACCTCAACCTTCCTTCACCGCAAACAGTACAACAGCAACGCCATCAAGCTCAAGCATATCATCAACTGGCCTATCGTCAGGAGAGATAGCTGGTCTGGCTTCTTCAATCCCTATCGGAGTCATTGGCCTCATACTTACTACAATTGGGATATGGTATGCGAAGAAGCAGACGCAAGCTGGAAAGCCATTTTTTGGGCGCCCTGAAGGACGACGTGATACGATTCCTCCACGCAACATAGTCGAGATTTCATCAAATAGACGGGTAATGGACTTGACGATATGCTCAAGTATGTAGGTTATCGAAAGGGGACGTAGGAGCGGGTTGAAGCAGCGAGAAGGAGGCTCCCCCGGAATCCTAAGGGAGTCATACGAGACATAGAATGTGAGAAGGGGTGAGGGAGAGGGAATTTAAGGCGGTCGATTCCTTAAGGCATCAGGCAGCCAAGGATAAGGCACGCTTCCACCCTGCGATCACCCAAGGTCCTAAGGTCGATACCTCATCCCACAGATGGGATTTGCCAGTCCTGTGAAGGACCGGTATGATATCACGTAGTATGGCGATCGAGATGGACTGGATCTGAAGAACGACCTGAAAAAAATGAAAGAAGCCCACTTCGATGGATTGCGGCCCTCGTCGATCTCAGATCAAGTGGACGTGATTTCTGTGTAGCCAACCCGAGGAAACCCATATGATTACATCCAACGAGGCGAGTGCGCAACGTATATCAATCATAAACCTCTCTTACCCCACACAAGCGGTTCTCATGAAAAATCCGTGATTGTGAGTCCAAACCTCATCGTGCAGCTTGGACCCAAGGCAAGGATTAAAGCGTCCTTACGCGCCAATCACAGAAATTCCGCAGGTGAATGGGTAGGAGGGGCTCTTCAAAGCACACTCGCCGAGTTCAAAATCGAACCATGACGCCGGAATAATTGAGAAAGTGCTAAGACTGTGCGCACCTTGTGGTTCCGCGCACAAGAGATCCGTATGAATATCATGGGTCCAAAGATGTCTTCATTTTCACGGTGACCATCGACGAGGTTCTGTCGTTGAATGTGGCCGATGCGGGAACGCTCTGCGTGGTAAGACCTGCCACCCTCTTTACCATGTGCGTACCATCCCACTAAAGTTGTACATCGAGCCACTTCGCCACCATGTAGGAGAACTGTCCGCCTTCGTCGGACGGGTGGAAGTTGGAAGGTCGTTTCAGACACGAGAGACTTGGGAAAAATGGGTAAGCGTGGTCGATTCAACCGGTTAATACAAGGCACCAACTTTATTCGCACCTGTCTCCTTTCCCATATCCTCGCTCATCGCCGCTGTCCTCGTGGTTTCCCATGACCGCTAACATCAGCCTCGTACGTCCTCAACACACACCCTCCCTCGCCATTCGTTCACCGGCAGACATCGGGCAATAGCTGCTTAGGAATTCAACTGGTAAGCGTGTGGCAGCGCCTTGATCATATGCCAACATGCCATAAACCCCAGACGACACATTTCCCTCATTTCGACGACGGTATGATCCTCTATCCGTCTGAGGATACACATTCGCGAGACCCATTCGTCCATCCTCACCGGCCGATTTCCACACCAAGAGGATGAAAGGATACACTGGGCCGCATTCTAAAGGGAAGGAATAAGTCATCTCGCTTGCTGCAGACAGCGAGATCGATGGACTGACATTGTTCCTTAGTTACACGCCCCACACGCTGGACGCTTCTTTTCCACCCGCCGTAGATTCGTAGGGGCCGTCTGCCATGCAGATTTCTGGGAAACGCGGTCCGTGATTACATCACTGCCTTCCTTCACCGTTCGTCCAGTCTCCTTAGAGTTGAGGTCGAGTACGTACAAGTGACAGCAGAATTGCTGTAAGAAGTAAGCGTAACATCACCCGAACACGAAATACTAACTCACCCGCTATGCTCTTGGTCGCTAATCCAGATCCTAAAGATCTAGATCGTGAGTCATTGTCGACGGTGACGTGGAAGAGAAGGGACCAATGAAAGCACTGAAGAACATAAGAATCTCCTGCATGGTGCTAATAAAGGTCACCCACCGAATTCTCCTAGCAGCGTTGTCTTTCCCTAGGACGTCGAAACTTGCAGTGTCGCTAGGCGACGCCGTGAATGGAGGACCGATCTTCTGGTAGGAGTTTGGGGTTGTTGAGGTCAGCGTCGGGTGCATGTGAATGGCAAGGAAGGATTTTAGAGGATGTAAGTACCTTATCGTGTTATTATGATGACCAGCGAGCTCAGCAGGTCGGCATATTGGATCCTGCCCAGCGGACCGCGGTATTCACAGTACCCTCGTTGCATTCGAAATGTCTCGAGCGCGCGAAAGCTAACGAGAGCAGGAACAGAGGGAAAGAAAAATGAGGACGTATCAGTACGGTCGAACAGGATAGTTATAGAAGACATTCGCGTACCACATTATCCATTCCCAGTGTCCCGATACTGTAATGGTCCCAAATACCCCGTTCCCCAAACGTCGTATCCATCCCTCCTCCAGGATCCTTCGAACCAAATCGACACTCCATGATATACGATTTCCAGTCGATACACGAGAGTGATGAGGACAGCACCGCAGAACTGGATCTTGCGTGGTCGATGGATTGGAAATCCGGTGGGGAATTGGGTCCCTCCCATGCGGCGGTGTCCGTATTGCCGCGCACGGGGCCTTGGCATCCCAGGAAGCGGAGGCGGAGTCATTGGAGTCGCGCAGTAGATGCGAGGTATGGAGCACGGGATGAGATGAAGGCAGTCGTGTATCGTTTACTGTATCCCACAGAAGTACCAGCATGAAGGTCCCGCATGAACGAGCGCGTTATATAGATAGTCCTAAAGCTTGCAGCTTGAACGTATTATCACAGTAAGTATCATTGCGGCCAATCAGGAAAGCTATACGGAACGTACAACTCACTCCACGATGCGCAGTACGAGTATATGGCGACGTGGAAGTGGCCATGGGATATCGCGCTCCTTTGTGCATCGTACTTAGTTCATCGTCGTCGGTCAACGAGCAACTGACGCCACCTTGGAAAACGTTCCCACCATTTAGCGGCCCGAGCACCCCGGAGTAAACTTCGCATTTCTAAGTAGACGCACGACTCTACATAAGACAACCGCCTGTTGCGGGAATATTATTTGAGAAACCATTCACCTAGGTATCAAGTAATACTGTGCCCGTTCTTTGAGCCCATTTGCCGAATTCGGGGGGTGGGCCAACCTCGAACAATGGACAGTGAATATAACGGCTTTATTTAAACCTGGCCCAAAAACTCGATATATAAACCGCCGCAAAGTTCCAATGCTCAAAGCTCCCATTCCCCCACTCCGAGTCCGTCAACACCTACAGCCAACACTCCCCACCAGTCCATCCTCCATCCCGCGTCCCACAAAATCGACAACATGGAAGGCAGCTTCACATCCCTCTTCATGCCCAACATCACCGACCGCCTCGTTGTCCGCCACCTCGCCAACAACACCCCCATTAAAGAATTCTATCGCAGATACACAGAAGCTGCATTCCACCGCCGGTACACAAATGCTGCTGCACCTAGAAACGGTTGGAAACAAGCCACCGCCGTGACCTTGTCCACACAGGAATACCACACCCTCCTCCGTCTCCTCGGAACCCACCATCTCAGCATTGCCGATTTCCACGCGAAGTTCGTGCGTGCACTTGATGACCCCAATATACAGGCCCATGAAACTTGGGTTCTGTTCAAGATTTTAGGACCGGGATTCATGGATATCGTCCCTGCGTTCCCGTTTCCCGAACGTGTGAAGGCTGATATCCTTAAGGATCAGGAACGCCATTGCGTTCGATGCCACCGTAGCTTTTATGTGCGGTATAATGGGGGTACTGAATGCAGTTGGTGTGGGGGGGAGACTGTGAGAGATGTAATGTCGACGATATCGGCGGTGGATGTTTCCTTTGGAGATCGGTTCGAAAGATGCCATGGTTCGCCGGGTGGGTGTATGGGATTGGATGATGAGCGTGCGGGTTTGGAGGGTCCTCCCTTTCGGTTCCATTATCATGCAGAACGAACGGGATTGACGTACTAAAGCACCTTAATCGCGTAGTGGAACCCCCAGTTATTCGACTTGTTCATTTTCATCTGTATGTCCCCGGGGATGGTTCCATCGCATTCAGAGGCATCAATAACCTATGGATCGCACTCAAAACTACCCCAATCGCACCTGTGGTTGTCGAGAACCCATGGACGGGGAGGATCAGCGGTTTGATGGAAATTGAAACTCCGACAGCCGCGCCCCCACTACGGGCCCACCCCAAAACCCCACCCTTTAGGGCCTCTCGTGCCTGGATACATGGCCATACTGTACCATAAGCATCACCAGGCATGTTTGGAACCTCATGTGCCCAACATAGAACCTCCAACAGAGCTTCCCAACAGCGACCCTCTGAACGCGAGAATGTTTATTCCCAATTTGGTAATTCCTCCACATTCTTAGCGCATAAGTATCTAAAGTCCAACTCATATCCACGCTACCCATTGTTATGACCGCTGTGCTTCTCCAGTTCTCCCAGTTCTCCCCACAAGTGTACTTACGAGCAAAACTTACACCTCCACGTTTTCGGTTTCGATGTACCTGCCTCATGTCGATAGGAATCTTTCGCCCTCGCCTGAACCTGTTCTGCAACGCCGGTTGGCGCCGCTCATCGTTGCGAATCATACACCTTCGCCATCGCCTTCGGATGGGAAAGTTAGGGTTAGGGTTAGGGTTAGGGTTAGGGTTAGGGTTAGGGTTAGGGTTAGGGTTAGGGTTAGGGTTAGGGTTAGGGTTAGGGTTAGGGTTAG
>KN831784.1:9822-87903 GCA_000827355.1 Hebeloma cylindrosporum | reverse complement strand
TACAAGTCCCAGCAACGACACAGCTGAAGTATGTGCAGCCACAGTTCAATATGCCACAGCTTGATTTATCAGCTCAACAGAATCCGCCTTCAACTTCTTCAACCGTCAACCTCTATTGCACTGAATGTTACTGTCTATCCGGATTTTGCAAATGACCTCCCAGCATCGATAAAGCGGCAAAGGCACGTCGCCACATCGGGGGCATACGACGATGCCATTGCGGGGGTGTCGACACCTCAGGTCACAATTGGAGCTGGGAAATATTTCATCATCCCATCCACATATAAACCGGGCTCCGAAGTCGAATTTCGAATGCTGGTTTATTCCAGCATTCCAAGCATTCAGTTGCAATTAGCTAGCCAAGATGGCTTAAACAATTGGCAATTGGACTTTGGGCCCAAGGATGCTTGGATGCCGTCCATAACTGTTGCTTAGTCTAAAAGTGGCGCGGCCCCACGAAACGGAGCGGTGAGGAGGAATTCATTTACACGTTTGAGAGTCGTACGAGACGGGTTGGCCTCAGGCCGACTCGCGATAATCCACTCGAGCCTAGTTCGGATAGACGCTTTATCCATCCCTATTCCACGGTAAACGTCGTTAAAATGTATCACAGACAAAGACTTGCCTCCTTCAATGATGCGTTTGCCACCATCGGCTGCCGTTAAATTCAAAGACCCGTCGTCTCCGAAAAAGAGTTGCAGTGCCGTCAGAACCACCCCAACACTCAAGTCTTTTCCAGATTCGCATGCTACACAGATATTTTTTCCAGCAGCCAGATGTCGCTGAATAAATTCCATGGACCGCGGCAACACAACTTGTAGAAAATGGGATGCACCCTTTTTCCCTGAAATAACAGGAAGATAAAGATTTGGATCCCCTGCCAAATTTTCTTGGCTTGAAGCGAGAAAAATACACAGGAGCGTATTAGTCTCAGTGACACTGGCAACCGGGAGGTCTGAGGTAGTGCAGAGCATAAGTCGTCCAGCGACTTTGTTTATTGCGGTGGGAGGCAACCGACTTCGTTCTGGATTCGAAACAACACCAGGCGATGCATGCGGCGTAGAAACAATCCGTGAGACAAGCGAAGAAAGCAGGGCTCTGTCTGCCGATAGTAATTCAGCACGATTTGCCCAAAATGCTCCTGGTGTTAAGCCCTGCATTCACAAATTAACAAGAAATTTGATATGGTTGCAAAGGAATCCGTACCATGCCCCAAAGTTCATGATCGTCGCCTGAACCTTGAATGTATGAAAATCCACTGGTACGCCGTTCGACCCCCTGTTCGATCTGCTTGGAAGCGGAAACACATATTACGGGGAGAAAGTCATCTTCGTTGGTCTGCTTTGTATCGAGGTTAGGAAACATGGAGTTGGCAGGAGTGATCCAGATGGGCCTAAGTGGACTCGGCAAGGATGGGAGTGAGAAGGAGGATATCTGTCAGGTGATGGATGGTAAGGTAGGTACATCAAACAAGGCGCATGCTTACCCCTAACGCCTGCGCCCAACCATCTAGCCGCTGTTCTATTTGATCATGCTCCTGACGACTAACGGTGGACGGCGGGGTGTACAACTTTGTATCCCATGCAGAGTTTCCTTTTTCTGCAGGGTTTGAGTGGCGGATGAGATGGGCACGATTGATTACTGCACACCAGATAGGAACAGTCTTGGACAGGGCATCTGGAATTTTTTTTCCTGAGCGTGTGGAATCCACGAGAATCAGACTGTTTTTTAATCATGTTAATTCCGCGAAAGAAGGGATGGATACCCATAAATTACCCTCGTTTCTCAATGATAAGGGGAAGGAGATGAAGGTTTGAACGACGAAGGTTGAAACTCCAATTATTGAAATGTCCGTCAGTCGACTTGAAGTACGCTGGTACATTGGTCGCCTGCGTGGTACAGTAATAAACAGGACAAACTTCAGATATATCAGTCAACCCACAAGTGCTGGATCGGTGTACCAAGCGCCACAGCGTAGATTGGCTAGAACCAGTTCCAAGTCACCGTTGAACGAGGAAATGCAGCAATCACGAACGTAGAATCGGAATTTCAGGGTAAGCTTTAGTAACTCGATTTACGAAGGCAACGTCCTCCTCAATGGAATGCAGGCGGTTGTATATGTCCGCGCATTCTCTGCGAAGATACGAGAGAGCGTCGATGTCCATTGAAAGGAGCGCGGTTAATTATGTAAGCGATTATCTTTGATGACCTTCTTGCAGAGTTTGCCTGTCGAGGTAGGTCTTTTTTTACCGCGCTTGTATCACCGCAAATTAATCCAATACAGTTACTCTATGAACTCGAACTCTACGCCCTCTCGGAACACTTTCCCCTCGTCTCACACCATTTTTACCATGTTTTCAAGCTCGCCTCGCCGTTCTTTCAGGCCAAGTACATCATCGGTCGTGCGCTAGACGAGGGCGCTGCGGCTCCTTCTTCCATCTATACCAAGGCACTCAGATATCCCATCTGTAACCAACTTGTGCTCGAAGCCATCCGAAGCATCCTCAAAACTCTCGGCTTAGTCCCTGACGATCTCCCTATCCAACTTCCTCGAAGACTTTTCAGGGCACCGGAACCACAGACCGCCGAATGGTCAGACGACGATCACCCTTTGCCTCTGCTCCGATATTTGTATCACACTCCCGAAATACCTACCGTCAACACCAACGCTAATGATGGTTACGCCCTCACGCGAGCGGTTCATGCAAAATTCACCCCTCTCGTTCGGTTTCTTCTCGAACACCGCGCTTCTCCCGAATGTCATGACAGCCTCGCAGTAAAAGTCGCCATTCGCCAAAAGAATATTGACATGGTCAAGCTTCTTGTCGAAAGACCAAATCCAAAAAAAGGAAGGATCAAGGCGAAAAGACGAAAACTTGAAGATAGGGTCGTGTTGGACTCAAGTCTGTTGAGAATAGCCGTCATGTCGGGTGCCAAAGACGTTGTGGAATATCTTTATCGAGAGAAAGGCGTCTTACCGGACATGCAAACCTTGACGAAGATGGAATTCTGAAAGCGCATTGGTACCCTTTTGGATAATTTCATCGGCACCCTCACCCAGGTAATTGTTTGGTCATTTTTTCTTTTGAAATTCATTACCGACTCATGCTTAAAAGCCTGACGTATCAACGCAAAAGCATGCAAAATACTCCTGGACAAAGATTTTGCTTGGCCATAATACCGATTATGAGGGAGCTCAATTCGTGCTTTCGCGATGAGATTTTATATGAGGGCAGGAAATTCCCGTTTGTATACTGTACATGTGTACGGCGTAAAGAATGTCCGCATAGGCCGGCGATGATAGCTCATTCGAGCGCACAGCCTGGCGAGAATTACAACCACCAATCACTTGTGATTCTCTCCTGTGATGGGAAGCAAGTGTGGAGTTGACAGTGAATGAATACAGGAAAGATAAAAAACAAAGAATATGACCGTTGAAATGCTCGTAGACTGCAGGGCCAAACGTAAATGGAACCACTAAATATCATCGATATCAACCTCTCCTTCGTCTCCGAATTCGAACGTGCATTCCCCATCTTCCTCGCCAAAAGTATCCGTCTCGTTGATTTTGGCATTTTCGGGGAGCTCTCCGTACGCTTTCACTGAAAGAAGGTCAAATTCAATACATGATAGCCAGGGTGTGGAGAGAACGAACAATTGCGAGCTTCATCAGCAGTATACTTCACGATTACATCCGCCTTGTCATCTTGGAAATCTCGGAGAGAAAGAAGGACGATATCTCCTTGATTAATCCAGACCTGAGAGGCGGTAAGATTTGTTGAATAAGAACAGTGAATCGACGACTCGCCTTTTTCCTCATTTTCCCTCGAATGTGAGCTAGGCGCTTCTCTCCATCGAAGCACTGGGCTTCAAGACGACCATTCCCGAGCATTTTTATGACTTGGGCATATTCCTGGCCATCTTCTCGGAAGACAAGTTCTCGCTTGTCGTCATCGTTCTCGTTTTTGCCACGTCTCCTGTTTTTACCACCCTATTTGAAACCCAATAAGTTGGTTTATCCTGAGAGCTGTTGTACAAAAGAACAGACCTTTCCTTTATTCTATTGAAGAACCGTTAGCCGGCGCTCTTCTGTTTCACACGAAAAGCGACATTCGTACCTTTGGCATCTTCGACTATTTGATCCTTTTAGCGAGGACTATATCCTGGCAGGCTTTATGCGAGGATGTTCTGTAAGCGCTGGAGAAGAAGATGATGATGGCTGGTGTTGAATCGATGGGCGTTATCAAAACAATTATGATTATCTAATCTCTATCGGCAGCGCGTTATTGACTCCCATGATGACAAAGCTGAGCGCCCTCAATCCCTTCCCCCTCAATGCTGTGAGCACTTAAGTGGGGAACACGCTTACCGAAACATATCGCAAAATTTGGCCCCTGCCCGAAATCTCTACGTGGCCGCTGCCGTCGGCGGAAGAGTGGATCCCAGGAATACTTTTATTTGTGTGATGCTATGGACTTTGGTGACAACTATGTAACCTGGATGAGTTACATCTCCACCACTGGCTTTTTTTATCTTTCTATTCTCAGATTTGGCACCATCTTAGATTGTCTTGTTCTGGGCGATGCGTCGAGTGATGGTGGAACTCATGGGCTAACTTTAGACGCTACTTTCACTATCATCCGGGAGTCCCGACGTCGAGAGCTCCATTACCTTGCTATTACTCGGAGCTTCTGCTCCTGCCTTGTTCTCCGCTCTGTTAGCCTCTCAGAATGAATCTGGGCCCCAACTTGTCTCAACACCGCCTCCAAAATCATATCTCCGTCTCCATCGCTGCTCCAAATAAACGACGCTAGAAGCTCTTACCTCTGCTGCAGTGCAACATGATTTGCTCTATATATTGGGTGTTATCTAGCCATCCATCTGCAATAACGATTTGATGAATTACCCTGTATTCCTGCCAGAAATATCTCCCAATGGGCGCTCAATGCCTCCACGCGTACCACAAGGTGCCCACCGCCATGCAGCGCCATCCGGACCTTGGCCTTGGGCAGATCTTGTCGAGGACGGCGGACTGTTCGTTCTCAAGCCATTAAAAGAGGCCCTTCCAAATAGTTCAGAGAAGGAAAAGGACCTTTGGCGAAGATATCCAAGTAATTTGTTCCCCAATTGGAATATCGCGCGGGTAGGAAAGAGTGGCATTGGTGAACTTATACACACGGACCCCGACAAAGCAGGCGCTTGCGTGATATATTATAATGATATGACCCTCGACGGACAGTTCACGCAGCCAAGGGAGTTCAGTGTGAGAAAGGGGAACGAAGATGAGTTCTGGGACATTATGAAGGTATGCCCGAGATTGAACGAAATTGGCCGTGAAGTTGACCGCATCCTATTGTAGGAACGAGAGAGGAAGAATAGGGTCAGAGTTCTCTTCGTAGAGAATTTATCTGGAAGCGTATTGCAAATGCTGGGCACCATGTAAGTTAGTCTTGCTTGTCATAGATATAATGTACGATCCCCGACATTAGGTTCAAAATCGAACCCTTCTTCTTTTCGTCATCCTTGAATTGGATTCCTTCGAGGTATCAGGAGGACGTTCGCCAAAATCAAGGGGATCGTGAGTCCCCCACTCCTTTGTGCTGCGTGCAGTCTCAAAGTTAGCATTCAGATATCACCATCACCCTCACATTCCTTAGAACGATGCAAAATCCTATGACAGCGCCAAACACACCTGCAACGGGGGGGAATTTCTTCTCGCAAACGGTGTCGCGAGTCGGCACCGCGACCATCGACACGCAGGCCCCTCTTACTTTAAGATCCAGTGAGTGATACAGGCGTGGAGACCACTGGTATTCTTCTGAATGACAGCTCTGCAGATGATAGGATTCTTCTCCTCGACCTTCTTGCATTTCATATGGTCCGGGACAAGGATGGCAGTACAATCATCTCCTACCCTCCCGCGCCCGAGTGGAAGAGCACCAGTGCGCAATACCTCCACTCTCGAGTTCGCATTGCGGGTGAAAGCGTGTATTGGCAATCGCTCTTCCGAAGCTCTAAAGACCCCACATTAGTCATGTTGTGCATGTTGTGGTACGCACTGTATGCTTGGGATGAAGCCTTGGAAAATCTCTATGTCCACATATGTTGGTTGGTAGGTCGTATTAAATGAGTTCTTTGACCTGGTGACATATTCTGGACAACAGGAATCCCGCGTACTTGTAAGGAACGACATACATCTCACACGGGAATTGCATATTATTCGCGCTTCCCTGCTTCATTATGCGTCTTTGTTGGAAAGCTTTCGTAAAACCGTGTTTTTCCTGCGGAACACGCCGAATCCAGCTATGCAAGACCTTCCTGACTTTAACGATTCCACGCAGATCATGAACCGGGAATGCGATACACTGGTGTCAGAAATAGATCGTTTGGAAATGTTCCGCGGGATGCAAGAGATGCGGCTAGCGAATGTTATTAATCTGGTGGGGTTTCTTTTCTATTGCGATTGATCGGCCCGTTTCTCATGGGTTGAAGCCGTAGGCGTTTGCCAGTGTGAATTTGGATGACAGCAGGTATATGCAGCGGTTATCAGCAGCGGCATTTCGAGATGGAGCCGGTGAGTGTTGGGCAGTTAATTATGCTGGGTTAATGTTTAAACGATTGTGGATAGCCATGAAACAGATCTCATATCTAACCATGATCTTCCTACCTGCTTCTTTTGTCGCGGTAAGGGAATTATGACAGCTGAGAGTTGACATGTTGACACATAATCTCATTTGACAATCATGTTCCTATTCCCCCGCAGTCGTTGTTTGGGATGAACATCAATAGTTTGCAGGATTCCACGCATGGAACGTGGGCACATTATCTTGAGATTGCGATTCCGCTCACGGCGCTCACGATTTGGATTGCTGTGGGACTTCATAGCAACCGGGTTGGTCGGGACGAAAGCGAAGGCAGTGTGCTTTACCGATTGCAGTGGCCTCTGCATTTTGTCACGCGGTTGATGAGACGGAGCGGAAAGAGAGAAGATGCATTCGAGGGGGTCGTCTAGATCTTGTGTGTGTGCCTGGGAAAGCCGGAATCCGGTAAGATTGACGCCCAATTTGTGGCAAAGATGATCGGCAGTAATCAGATACTCCGGTTTTTATGCAGAGACAGATTGCACGCGGACGTTACAAACGTGTGATATTATTCAGAGGTGGAGTCGGGATACATGCGTTTGAGGTGCCTGTATTTCCGCAGAGAGTAAAGAGCGAGAGTCTCTGGGAAAGAAATTAGCCAGTCGGAAGCAACACGGGTGGTATGGGGCTGAACCTTTCTTGATGTACTCGCCAAGCTTCAATGCGTTTTCGATTTCATCTTTGTCTGTAAGGTGCCTGTTCTCTAGAGGTCACTTGAGCGATGTTGGAGTGATGTGGACAGCTAGGGAAGACCGACTTTCGAACAAACCGCGGATTCGAGCATGAAAGTTGTACCTGAATTAGGGCAATGAGTGGACGCAGATCGATGGGAGAAAGGGACACACGCTGGATCTGGATAATCGCGGCCGAGTCTGTGCAATTCCTTGTACAGGGCCAGAGCGCGTCGGCGTGTGGTGGCCATGGAAGGATTGAACGTTTCAACATTATAGGCACACGACCAACGTCTGAATTTAGGGTGGCTCTATTTTTAGCCCCCACATGCGTGCTTGGCTCCGACGAACGTTTGTAAAAAACTCTTATCCTTTCTCTTATTAAAGGGCCAAGACTGCCAATGCTTTGCCAATCCTCCTCGTCTTCCAATGGCTAGCTACCAAGAGAAAGGTTCCACAGAAGGCTCCCAGGAAAAGGTCCCATCTGCTGGAAAGGCCGTCTATGTCCTAGACGAACGCCGCAGAGCCGCTCTCGCCGAGGTCGACAATGCCAAGTTCTCGTATGTCTTCCCAACACACGTTGTCCTTCTTGTCCTAATCCATTCATCTCTCATAGTTGGTTTCATGCCAAAGTCTGTGTCGTCGCCGGTGTTGGTTTCTTCACCGATGCGTGAGTCGTCCGAGTCTCACGCCATGTTATCCTAGTCTCATCGCTACTAGCTACGACATCTTTGCCATCAACATCGCTTCGACGATGCTCGGATACGTCTACGGCAAAGGTGCGTACCCTCCAGCTCACTAATTATACCACGCTGACGGACGAACGTTCGTTCAGGGCAAAAGCTGAACAAACAGCAAGATCTCGGCGTCAAGGTTGCAACACCGGTGGGAACCCTTGTGGGCCAACTGATCTTTGGTTATCTTGCCGATAAGCTTGGTCGCAAGAAAATGTGTGAGTAAAACAGTCTCCTACTCTCACATGCACGCGCTTACGATCCTGTCCAGATGGTGTCGAGTTAATGATCATCATTGTCGCCACTTTCGCACAAGCCCTCTCCGGTCAAGCTGCTGCAATTCACATCGTCGGTGTCCTCGTCGTATGGCGCTTCATCATGGGTGTCGGTATCGGAGGAGATTATCCTCTTAGTGCCGTCATCTCATCCGAATTCGCATCCACAAAAATCCGTGGTCGAATGATGACCGCCGTCTTTGCTTCCCAAGGTTGGGGTAATTTTAGTGAGTTCTTCTCATTTCCCCAAAAAAGGTCTGCCATTCTAATCCACCCCTTCTAGCCGCTGCTTTGGTGGCCTTCATCATCACCGCCGCCTACAAGAGCGCTCTTCTCAAAGAGACCGACATCACAAACCTCCACACCGTCGACTTCATGTGGCGTCTCCTCATCGGTCTCGGTTGTGTTCCTGGATGTGTCGCTCTCTACTTCCGTTTGACTATCCCCGAAACACCCCGTTTCACCATGGATATTGAACGCAACATCGACCAGGCCTCCAACGACATCAAGCAAGTCCTGACCGGCAACTCTGCAAACGTCGACCCAGATTCGTTTGTCCAACGCATCGAGACTCCCAAGGCCAGCTGGGCTGATTTCAGGGCCCACTTTGGTCAGCTCAAGAACTTCAAAATTCTCTTCGGTACCGCCTACTCTTGGTTTGCTCTTGATGTTCGTCGCTTTCGCACCTCATCCTCCCTCTACTTGCATTCTAACGTGACGCCTTGTAGATTGCTTTCTACGGCCTTGGTCTCAATTCTGGAATCATTCTCCAAGCAATTGGTTTCGGATCTCCTCCTACGAAGGGTGTTCGCGGAGTTTACGACAACCTGAACAACATCTGTAAAGGAAATTTGATTCTCTCTGCCGCCGGCCTGATTCCCGGATACTGGGCCACTTTCCTTTTCATCGATTCATGGGGCCGTAAACCTATCCAACTCATGGGTTTCATCCTGCTGACCATCCTCTTCATCATCATGGGTACGTTTCATCACTTGCGTCTATTTATTGCGATAGATGCTGATTAGAGATCACAGGTTTCGGATACGACAAACTTACCGCAACAGTCGCTTCCACGAAGGCGTTTGTGTTCCTCTATTGTTTGGCCAACTTCTTCCAGAACTTTGGCCCCAACACAACCACCTTCGTCATCCCCGGAGAGATCTTCCCTACACGTTATCGTTCCACTGCTCACGGTATCTCCGCCGCCAGCGGCAAGCTCGGTGCCATCGTTGCTCAAGTCGGCTTCAGTCAGCTCAAGGATATTGGTGGCACAAATAAATTCGTCAAGCATATGTCGGTGCAATAGTTGTTGTCCTGGCATTGTCATTACTAATCATTTGATCCAACAGTCTCGAGATCTTTGCGCTATTCATGCTGACGGGCATCTTCTCGACTCTTCTCCTCCCCGAGACCAAGAATGAGTCCTTGGAAGATCTCTCTAACGAAGACCAAGACGGTTTCGTCAGAGGTTAGTAGACCCTAGATATATTTAGAAGGTAATCTCATCGACATACAGGTGCGAGAAACGCCAACGTCGCGCCCATCACCACCGCTTAATACCCTTTATTTGCTTATGATTTTCCCCTCGTCGGTCGTCATCTCTATTCCCTTACACCTCTATGTACTTAATACCATACCTCCCGCCAATCTGGATTCTT
This sequence comes from Hebeloma cylindrosporum, assembly GCA_000827355.1. Lineage (NCBI taxonomy): Eukaryota > Fungi > Basidiomycota > Agaricomycetes > Agaricales > Hymenogastraceae > Hebeloma > Hebeloma cylindrosporum. Next base: position 77,924 of record KN831784.1, on the reverse strand, counting down.
TCATGAACATTCCCATGACAGTGAGGATAAGCACCGCCTTAGGTGGTACATTGAACACCCTGTACTTATATCATTGCACACGTGGAAGGAAATGCATTAATTTGGTATCCTTTAACCTATATTCATCTCATCTAGCGCAGTATCCACGGGGACATCCACAGGCGCCTTCTCTTTCCCTTTGCCCCCGACGAGACGTGAGTATTTCGCCTTCAAGTCTTTCACAGCCTTCTTGAACTCGGCATCAATCACTTGTGTCGATGGAGCGGATATAATGGACGCATCCAGCGCCATATTCAGCAGTTCGAGTATATGGGAGTTGATAGGATCAACACTCAGAGCCTACGCGATGAACCAGGGTAGAGAATGTTGTGAGCAAGCAAAGCTCATCAAAAGACGCACGCACCTCGTGGTACTTGACAATTGCCTTGTCCATCTGATTCGTCAAATGGTACACCATCCCAAGGAAGCCTAAAGCGATAGAATGCCGTGCGTCAAGTTCTAGCACCTTGAGATACGACTCTCGCGCTTCCTCCAGTCGTCTATCATTGGGAGAGATAAGTAAATGACGGTAGGACGTGGTTCGGGTAACAGGGCTTACTTGAGCTTTCGATAGCACGTTCCTAGGTTTAGGTAAGTGGTCACCCATGCTTTTTGTGAGCTCTGGGTCACTTGTGCGAGATCCAGGGCCGATTGGAAAAGTTGGGCAGCTTTGTCAAACCTAAATGGATCGGCGATGCTAATCAGTACATCGGAAATCAGGAGTGGGTGGCGGATACTAGTCTCACTCTCCACGGTTGTAAGCCATCACAGCTCGTTCATTGAAAAGCAATGGATCAGCATCGCACATCACATACGAGGCGTCGAGTGCTTCGTCTGCCATTGGATAGTTCGATAGCATGATGTGTTCCATTCCGACGAACAGCAAAGGCAAATGCGATCTTTGACACAATTCAGAAAGATGTTAAGAAAGATCCGTGTTTCAGAGCTTACCCTGTGAACATACGTGCGCACGTTGAATACGCCGTAACTGCGTGATCATGCTCGCCTTCCAGTGCGAATGTATGTCCAAAGGCAACCCAAGCTGGAGCAAAGCGGGGATCCATCAGTGATGTTTTACTAAATAATATCATGTCAAAAAAGGGTCGGTTTAGAATGAAATGGCCTACTGACCTGAAATACTGCCTTGCCTCTCCCCATTTTGCCCCCGTTAGATACCATACTCCGACAGCATACCAGCTGAGGGCATTTTCTGGCTCACGTTGAAGCATCTCGTGTGCCAAGATAAAGAGTTTCGAATGTAGGTGCGGCAGGTGGTACATACAAGCGATGTGCACAGGCATTGTTTGATTGTGGATCGTTACCAAACTCAGGATCCTGCAACGAATATCAGGACTTCGAAAATCCATATTCATCCAGTGCTGCTTACCGAGAAGTCATGGTGTAGCAATCCGCCCATCGGAAATGTGCATATAACGCATCGGCGAAGCTAAATAGCACGTCAGGGTTGTCTCCAAGACCATATTCGTCGACTAGTTTTTGACGAGTAAGAGCATGTTCTGCGACATGTTTATATTTTCGAAGGCGAGAAGTATAGATGAGCTGCATAAACTCAGCATCTTCGGGAGCTTGAGCAGAGTATGCTAATCCTTGCACAAATTCCCACTCTAGGGACTATGCGATTAAAAGAACGGTTTAAACGATATGGCCAAGTATCCACCTTCAGTTGGATTCATCATTTCACTGGTGATCAATTGCTCGAAGGCTTCATAACATTTGACGTCCAGGGCTAGAGCCTCCATAAAACATTGCTTCGCCTGGTGGCCCTTGCCAAGCTTCAGCATGAGAATGCCTCTTAAATGGCACATGGAGGCTTCCACCTGTGTTCACGTTTGGCTTGGAATACTGGAAATATCAGATGGAAATAATGTACTTTGATTCCTCCATCTACGTTCGGCACTGAAGGTCCGCTTTTGCCTGGGTGTCAATATGTACGTCAAATGCAGCTGCTGGGCTCATGAGGAATATCGACAAACCATTTCCACTGAAGGGGTTGGATTCGCCGAGCATTTCTGTAGCGTCGCCCCAATTACCAAGTCGAATCTATGAAGGATGAGTTAATGAATCGGACTCTCTGGTATGTTGCTGACCTGACAAAGGGCGGCAAGATATCTGCAGGCGACACTCATATCAACAAGTCGCGATACACGATCCTGCAATTCCTCTGGGAGTTCGATCAATCCTCCTGGCCCCATAGGCAGACGAGGCATCGAAAGCATCAATTGGGATACATCATATTCACGACCTTTCCCTTTCGACGTTGAGGGTAGATGCCCATTTGTTGGTGCCGCAGCCGTAGGTGGTCTTTTAGTAGACTTGGTTGGGAATGGGCGAGTAAGTAGACGCTCGGCACGAGAATATTGATTCGTCATGAAATAGGTTTGCGCAAGCCAGAACGCGTCATTTGCATCATCTAGAAAGACGCGTTTGAATGGGAAAAGATGAGCGAGAGTGCACGCGACGTACTGGTCCAGCTGAGAATCTTGTCGCCCCAGAAAGCGGCAGTTTCATAGAGATGCTGCATCAGCGCGTCGTGTCGCCACAATCTCATCCGATCTATGGTACCCCACTCATATTCGTCCTCGTCGTCTGCGTCGTCATCGGAGTCTTGAAAAACATCGGTGGTATCATTCGCGAGGGGATGTGGCATGCGGCCCATGCTTGACTTTCCCCTTCTGTTTTTACGCGGGGATGTTTGGGGCGAGGCTGTCAACATGGAACGGTTTGGATCCATTGCAGATGAGGTCGCGTTGGATATTGCACTCGAGTTGACTTCAGTGTACGAGTCGGCCAGACTTTGAGGAGCGAATGAGAATGTTGAACCTATAGATGCTCGCATTCTTGAGCTAGACGGTGAAGGCAAACGAGGCATTGGGCCTGGCATCGCAAAGGGATTTGACGGGGGAGGAGTTGAAGGCATTCTCCAATTCGTTCGTTCAGCAATTCCAGAGTGAAGAGTATGGTTGCCTGGAGTAACTCGTGAATGGATGATAATTCTGTGGCAAGTTCAAGTTGACGCCCATTGTTTGGCAATTGTTGACAACATTTCATCTCAAAATAAGTATAGGCAAGCTTTGAAAACTAGTTAGTTGTATTTCAACTTCCTATGTACGCCAAACACGCCTTCCTCATTATATCACTGCCTTCGAATCCGTGACTCCGTCCGGTCAGGATAACCATAAGCATATCCCAGGCATTTGCCTCTCCATTTCGGGTCTGGCCGCCAGAATTGTGGTAAAGGGCGCTCCTTTGCAGGCGCCAAGCCCCTTGGTCTCCTTGATCTTCGTCTTGGGATAGATAATGGATCGTCTGTCACAACTTCGGCATCGATGATGGGGCAGTCCATAGATTTCTTTGCAGCTGGTTCCATCCGTATCGTGGCCGCATCTGGTACGTAAGGGAAATGGGACAGCTTTGACGATGAGACAGGAGGACGCGTTTTCCGAGGCTGTTGTAGTGTCCGTACAATTACTATACGCGAATCTTCGATATTATCCGAGATCCTTAGACTTATGCACCGGTTCCGTGGAGATCGAGATGGCTAGTCCATCATGGTCAAGAAACCGAACATAAGCAGCTCAAAATGGAACCTACCGTCAATAATCGCGCGGCTTCCATGATGGTGGCACCATCAACAGCAGTAGCTTCCGCGCGCTGTTTTCGAATATGGGCCTGGTGTTCATTGTCTTCTGCATCGGGTTCGCGTGTTCTTGTATGCAAAATTCAACGAAATACAGAGCCATCGGAAAAGGAGACATACATAGACGGCGGCGGTGGGGGAGGGAGTAGAGAAACAGGTAATGGCGGCAGAGAACTAGATATTAGTCGAAACACTAGAGACAGACTGAGTTAGAAATTGGTATTGATTGAAAGAATTTCTAGCACATACATACAGGCTCTTCCGAGGAAGCAAGATTTGCATTTTCTACCATCACCTTCCGTCGTTTCTTGTTCTTTCCATTCGAATCAGGAAAGAGTCCGACGTATTGAGGAAGAGATGTTTCCAGTAGGTGGTTTAGATGCTCCAAAGTCTCTGTATCATACGCAGGCGCATGCGGTGCACCTCCATTGGCGTCGGAGTATATTTCTTCCCGACTGACGATCTGGGTTTGCAGGGGCAAGAAATGTGGATTGGAGAAGCGTGGTAGCATTTCAAGGGTGGTTGTTATGGTTTGTTGATCAACGACATTTACTTTCTCGGCTTTCTCTTTTTCTGTTAATATTATCCCACCTCAGACTACTAAATTGAACATGGCTCCTTCATCTCTCAAGAAAAAGGCAAAGACGGTGGAACCTATCCCTACCTCTATTTCACGCCCGCGGAAAAATATCGCACCGTCCAAACCCACCAAGTCAAAAAAGCCAAAAGAAGTCGTTCCAGAGCCTGAAGAGGACGAAGAAGAGGAAGAAAATGTTAGCGCAGATGAAGCTGTGGTGAATGAAGACTCGGAGAGCGAAGGCCATCTCCACGGATTCTCAACAGACGATGATGATTCTTCTGACGAGGAGGATGCCATGGACGATGGGCCTTCGGAGTTCGACGTCGGGAAGCTGCCGACGATTGCGAAGGACGATGCGACTGTCAAACGGAAGTTGGAGAAAGCTAAGCAACAACCGGTACGTCCCTTTAAAATATTAGTATTCTGAATCAAATGGTTTATGTTTTTTTTTGGCTTCTTCAGACTGAAGACCGTGGTGTTTTGTTCCTAGGACGCCTTCCTCATGGATTTTACGAGGACCAACTCAAGGCATATTTTTCTCAATTCGGAAACGTTACCAGGCTGCGGGTATCTCGAAACAAAAAGGTGCGTTGGGATTCACCTATTCCCGATCTACGTAATTAATCTATTCAAAAAAATTCAGACAGGCCGTTCAAAGCATTACGGATTCATCGAATTCGACTCTTCGACTGTCGCCCAAATTGTCGCTGAGACCATGGATAATTATCTGTTAATGGGCCACATCTTGCGATGTAAACTTATCCCCAAAGACCAAGTTCATCCAGAATTGTGGGTTGGTGCGAACCGAAAGTGGAGGGTGGTCCCAGCTGACCGAGTCGCGCGGGTTGCACATAACAAGGTAGATGAGTGCCTTTGATACATGTTCGATTTTTAACGCGTTTCCAGCCTCGTACCGAATCCGAGCAGGCGAGGGCGGCAAAGCGACTGCTTAAGCGACAACAGACGCGCAAACGAAAGTTGGAGGAAGCTGGCATCAAATACGACTTTGAAGCTGTAAGCTATGTAAGCGATTTAGCTATTCCAGCAGCCTCAGCACTGACTTCTTTGACAGAAAAAGCACGCGACCACGAAGGTCTGATATCCATGATAGTGATGATAGTGACATTACTATTTCCTCTCCTCTACATTCCCACATGTTTTTTTTCGTTGTCGGGAATGATAAATTATTACCGAACGCAAAGTACGGGCACATCTTTATGTCGCAAGTGCAGCCGTTCCTGCAAGAAATTGGACGCCAGCTGTGGCGCCAACGATAGGAACAGGTAGAAAACCTGACTCTTTCGCGCATTGCTGAACAAGATACCCACCATCCCCAGGTTCACAGTACAATAAAACTTGAGAAAGGCCGATTCGACCTCCAATTGGGCTTTGACACGCCGGAAAAATAATGATATCTGCGCCCTTTGCAGCTATACTGGAACTTGATTCTTTCACCTTTGCTTCCAAATTCTGACAATCGCCTTCTCTCAGTTTCACGACGCCGGTGGCCAGAAGCCCTGCGAATCTATCGGAATTGGCGCCCAAGAGGTTGCGCACTGCCATGTACTTGATGTATTTATTTCCAGTGCCGGCGGTGATGTTTCTGAAACATTATCCGGTAAATAAAGATTGGGATATTGCGGATTCGAGTTCATTACAATTGCTCGGATTATCCTAGCGGAGGAGAGAAGGCTGGTCGGAATTGGACGCGTAAAATCAGTGATGCGATCACGTGAGATCGATAGAAAAAAACTGTGGTCCTCCTCCTACCAATCCACCACCGCCTCCTCCCAAACTACTCTTTAAGACCACGCGACTGTGTATCCACTGTGGTATCCTGGTAGCCACGACATGGCCTGGCTCATGTTTTCCAGGAGGCGATCAACTTGCGGTCAATCCAGCCACGATGCAGATCAGCTGTTGCCCAAGAACATTATTCTTATCCTAAAAATCGACTGGCATAGACTTCCTATATCGCCCGACTGAGGATCCAGGTGGATTGGAGGCGATTTCCTCTTCCAAAGACGACAGGTGCGTGATTCGAGATCCTCTCATGAGCTCCGAGTCATTCATGATTGCCCATTTAGGAATCCTTCTTGGCGACCTGATGCGGACGACGGCTACGAGATGCATAGATCATATTTACAAGTCGGGCAAGAAAAAAAGCCGCGGTGCTACTTTACAGGTCCGAGTTAAATATCAGCAATTGGCGCTGTGGCTTACAATAGGTTAAAGCAGCTGCAAGAAACACATATGGTACAAGACGAAGGAATTATGAAACGAAACGCGTATTTGTGGTCCGAGTGGATGACGGGGAATGTTCCAGGCACAAGAGATAGTTGGAAGGGGTATCAAGCAAACGCTGGTATAAGGTCAGAATTGAGGCTCATGATCCCCCGCTAACGATGACTTACCAGTGCAGAGCCTGATCAGTCATTGGCCCTTCAACCCGAGGGCACGAGCACCAAGGCCGACACCTCCCTCCCATGCGGCGAACCTCTCATTCGAATTACTGATATCATATTCCTCGTCGTCGCTGGTGTACATTCGTCCAATACCCCGAGACCGCGCCCATACAGAGATGAACAAGATGCGCTTACGCTTGCGGTTGAGGAAGAACCAATGGGATGACCAAAGGAGCGCACCCCTGCGTTTGAAACGGAGGCCGGTGGAAATGGACGAGGAGAAATCGTCGAACATGGAATAGTTGATGGCTGCTCGAGGGGTAGGGGGAGGAATCTTTGTGGCGTTGGCATAACTTGGGGGTTTCACCTCGTCGATGTCATAATTGTCAAACTCAAAGGTGCCATCCTCGTCGCTGGATGAAGCTTCATCGGCGATGGAGGCGACGTCGTCCTCGTCGTCGGAAAAGTCATTGGCGTGGGGATCAGCTTCTATTTCGGGTGTGTAGGAGAAGACTTCGCATTCTGATAGTCCGATGACATCGTCGACGAGGCGGAACAAGGTGGGATGGGTACCTGCCACAATTGCAGGCGGAGCGAGAGGACTGAGTATCCTCTTCTCGTAAGGTGAGGAAGAACTTGATTCGGTTGAAGGGAAAAAATCGGGGGAGGTTGGGGGATAGGAAGAGTAGGAGCGGGGTGCACTTGATCCGGCACGGTGGGGGGCAACAAGGGTGTTGCTGAGGGCATTGAGGATGTTGGCGCCGTCTTCCTCCTTGACGAAATGGGAGGGACGGACATCGGAGAATTCGTGGTCTGGGAAGGCGACGTTCAGGGTCGCTATGAGGAGGTAAAGGGTCTTGCGGGAGGCCTGTTTATCAATGGGACCGAAGGGTGTCATTTCAGCCTCGCGGTCAAGGGCAAGCCATGAAGGGAGTTGAGGTGAAGTGGATATGTCTTCCTGATACGCCGATTCGAGGGTCTTGAAGAGCTTCTTGTCGCGCTTGATGTTCTTGCAACTGTATGCCTCCATACGGGTGTGCACCGAACACTCTGGACCTTCGTGGGTCAAGGACTGGGCCAAATGAGCGAGCGCCGGTATTTCGATGTACTTCATGGTGGAGGTGAAAGGGGCGTGGGCTTACTTTGCGCTCATTGTTTGCTCCTTGCCTTATACGGGGTTCTCCTTGCAAACGTGGTTGGGCAACGTTCATAGTTCGCTCACAACTTTTATTTTAACCTCTTTATCAACCTCGACACTGCGTTCGGGATCCATCGTGGGATGGCATAAAACTGAGCCGCGTCATTAATGAGACGAAGCGAAATGAAAATTAGCCAAATTGCGAAATGGCCGCTTTGCTAACTCTCTAGGTCCCAGTGAAACTTGGATATTCTCTTGGTTGTAAGTATACTAGATATAAGCTGGGTATAACCAAACGATGAAGGTCTACTGTACGCCGTGCTGTGAATTCATATGAGAGGAGGACGTCACATGTTTCAATTTATCATGTGCAAATCTACCTGGATTCACCCCGTCCCACTTAAAAAGGTTGGCTGCTTTCTTTAGCCTCCCTCCTCCTCTTCTTCTCCCTTGTATACCATGTCAGACGATATCAAAGCTCCCGGCTTCAAGGTCCGTCTCCCTCCCCTCCCAGGATATCTTGTTGCTAATATACGGCGCAGGCCTCAGAACTTATCGCGGGACTGGAGTCTGCGTTCTCAAAGTACAGCGACGCTGAAAAGCAGTCTCAAATTAAAAAGGTATCTAGTTACCCCGGCCTTGAAGAAACGATTCACTAATGCTTCTATGCCTTCTAGACCAACGGCATTTTCGATCTCCAGGTTTCCAATGACGCCAAGGAGACTGTGACATGGACGATTGACATGAAGAAGACTGGAACTGTGTACAAGGGCAAGGCCCAACCCAAGGCTGATGTGACTATCATCCTTGCCGACGACACTCTCCTCGACCTGGCGTCAGGAAAGGTATGTCGTCGATCCCTCGTGCTTTGAAGATATGCTCACATGCCTTGAATTCCCAACAGCTCAACGGCCAAAAGGCGTTCATGACTGGTAAGCTAAAGACCAGAGGCAACATGATGCTCGCCACAAAACTTGACACCGTGCTTAAGGTGGGAGGTTCTTGTTCCTTGGACCAGTGCAACTCTTTCTGACTTGAATGTTTTTTCTGTAGGGCGCCAAAGCCAAGTTGTAGATGCAGTATAATACATATTTCCTTAAATTTATTTGTGTACCAGCAGAAAACACGACTGATCCACGACGTCATATTTCAAGCGGCGAAGATGAGCTGCAAGCGAGTGTATTATTCCAGTAACCTTGATATAACCGATGTATTATGAGAGGGGTGTACCGCATACAGACAACTCTAAAGAGCCAAAAGTAATTAAAAATGAATGTCGTGAACGTATAAAAGGCATAAGTAAATGTAGAAAGGCATGAAAAATTCCAGCTCGTGATTTAAAAGACACCACCGAAAAGACCCCGATGCCGCCGTGGTGCAGGTTGAGGGTCTGCACGAAGCGTAGATAAACTGTTGAGTTGCTTCATGACCTCTTCGAGTTTGTCTTTTCTTTCCTGCAAGTCCAGGTGCCGTCGAACCACGGGATTTTCACGAGCGAATTCAACTATCTCCTTTCGGTCGAGGTCGTACAAAAGCCGTGAATCGATTTCACGGGGAAACTATATTGTGCGAGGGTGCGATCAGTGCAAGAATAAAGAAAGGAGAACAAAAAAATGCTTGCCTGGTAGAAGAATTGGTCCAGAAGCTCGATGTTGATGAACATCGCGGATGTATAAGCCAGCTTGTCTGCTACCACGTTCAAGAAGGCTTCTGGGCAGAAAACTTCGCTTTGAGGCCCAGCGCGACATCTCTTGGACTTGAGAGCCATGATACGGAGTTTGAGTATGCTCAAGCGATCGTGATACATCATTGCATATCGCGCTGCCCAAAGAGATAAGCAATAATAATAATAAATCGAAGAAAAATGGTTAATTACCGTCAACAAGCTGCGCAGGAGGATATCGATACGATTCCAGAGGCATATCCTCAGATTCTGGTTGGGGTTGTTCATCGTCCGCGTCTAAACGCTTTTGCGTTTTCTCCTTCTGCCTTTCTTCCAGCGTTTTAACATAGCCAATCAACCCATTCAGTCGTCGACCTCCGCCGACCTTCTTCTTGATGTCCTTCAGCTTTTGCTCGCACATGACCACCTCTTTCTCAAAGAGCTCAACAGCCCGTTCCCGACCTGCTTCCCACTCTCTAGGCTCCACTTCCACCTCGTATTTGAATGGCTTGATGCAGTTCTCAACCTGGTCGGAAGTGACGCCTATTCGATCCCGCAGAATCATGTGCGAGAATTCGGTGAGGCGCTCAGCTGCGCGAGGATGGAAATTGAAGGGCTCGCCGGCGGCTATTGAGTCAATGAGCGAGCGCAAGCCATCAGCGACCAAGAGGGTCGAGTCTCTCCCGACGCCAGACTTGGTGAGGAGAGATGAGGCAGCTTCGAGTTTGTGTCGCCAGTAGGGTTCGACTTCATCCGGTTTGAGTTTAGGATCCGAAGCAAGGGTGCCGAGTTCGGGTGCACGTTTATCTAACCAATACAGCTGTTCGAGAACATCCATGACCTTGTCCTCAAGCATACCCTTCAGCTTGGCTCGAATAATAGGACGACGGAATTGTTGCGTGTATTCTTTGAACCGAAGCTTCAATGAGTCCATGGTTTCGGCAACGTACGACTCGGCAGTTATTCGTCGGTCGTTGTACTGCACCTTGAATTGATAGTTGGCTTCTTCAAGTTCGAGCTGGACGGCGTTCGTGATGCCGTGCAGTGATGAAGCCATCGAAGACTCGAGGACTTCCATAAGTCGGCGGCGGAGAGTGTCAGTTCCAACCATCAACGATGATTTACTGCCAAAGATGTCCTTGTGAGTACCAAAGTAATCATTCTCGCCACGCTGTGCGACGAGTGCTGTGTCCTTATTTGATTTCTTGCCATGTGACTTGGCCACAACACCAACGTAACCAAGATGGAGGGGGTATCGATTGCCAGAAAGGATTCCAGCACCTTGTTCTGCGGGAACCAAATCCATCTTGGTGATGACACCAATGGTACGAAGGCCAAGAGGGTCGACTTTACGACTCGCTCTTAATGCAGGAGAATTTGCGAGATCGACGTCGGCTGCACAAACAGCGAGAATGATGTTTGGCTCCCGAATGTATTTGTCGCACAGAGCAGCAATCTTCTCTTTAAGGGTTTCGGGTTGGTCGAGTGAAGAAATTTGAACATAACCGGGAAGATCTATGAGAGTGAGATCTGGAACATCAGGAGAGTAGATGCGGAGGTCAATGGGTTCGTTGGAGACTGCTTCGGAAGATGGAACAGCAAGGTTGAGGTCGGTTAATGTACGCTGGATGTCCGCGAAGTTGGTAATCTTGCCCATGCCCAAACCTGGAAATTCACCGTATTCAGTTGGGACTTTGCCATCTTTCGCAGGGGTATGAATAAGAGTGAGCTCGATGGGACGCCGGGTAACCATGTTGTTGCCTCTGATGAAAACAATTAATCAGAACAACGAAGAAAAGAAAAACAAAAAAAAGTAGCACACTTTGGAAGGAACTCATGGCCAACTATCGCCTCTAAAACCGAGCTTTTCCCAGAGCTCTGACTGCCAATGACGACGATGCTAGGAAGTTTGAGGGCGTCGTTCTGATCAATGGCCAAGAGCATAGTCCTAATCTCGATCAGTTTCCGAGTGAGGTGCATAAGCCCGTTCTGTCTTGCGTCGGCCGTTAGAGAATCTGACTTGTCTTTGGCATCCGAAGGTGAAGACATGGTGGCGGCTACGAGGGCAGCAATGGCGGCGGCATCCGCGGGAGAGTTTTTGGGACTTTCTGGTCCATTGTCATCTCGATTTCGTTTGTCTTCCTTCTCCTTGCTCGCCGTGAATAGGTCTTTCAGAAATTGAGGTGCCTCAACGACAGGCAATTCGGGTAGCTTGAGCCCCGATAAGCGCGAGGTCACTGAACTAATGCCGTCTGATGCTGTTTCGAAGGCACCGCTAACTGTATCGTGAGCGGTGTCGATCCATGCTCCCGTTGTTCTTCTCATTTCTACAGAAGAAATGAAGTCAGATCGAGCAAGTAAGCTATGGTACAAACCTTCAAATTTATAGTTGGCATATCCGAAGCCTCCTGCGCCAATAGTTGCGCCTGCTATAGGGACGCGAAATGCACGAGCGACGAATCTTGGAATTGAGGAATAAGAGATAGCACGGACGTGCATATGTCGTAACATGGCTGGCGTAGGAGATGTATATCGGCGTCGGAGCGATCCCGAGGCGTAGAATGTCGTGAATTGGCGATGAACTGGACGGGCAGCCTCGAGGGGCCTTGGGGCGCTGTGCAGGCCATAAGTTATGGTCTTTTGAGCCGAAGCTATGCGGCGCTTCAGTTGGGAGAGCATGACGGCTACGAAAGAGCAACGGCGCGTCAGGTGCCGAGCGGAACAAACAAAAATAAAATAACTGCTAACTACTTTGTTCAAATATTCTTTGCCTCCATCTCAATAACGCGTCGTCTGACCGAATTCCAGCTCACATCAAGAACGCAAGCGTGCAATTTCGTTGACGCGAAAGACGACGACAAGCGGTATGAAAACGTCACAGGGGCACAGTCCACCCGTAAAACGAAGAAACTATGTGTCGACGCAAGGAGGCGGGCGCCTACGTATCTTCTGCCTACCTGGCCTCGCCACAAATGACTGCCGAAAACGTTATACGTTTCCATCGTGAAGTGAGTCCTTGGCATTTACATGATATCTCATTCTTTTTTAGATTGCCCATGCTTCGCCCATACCCACCATGATCTACTTACAACTTCCGCATGCACAGGAGATCAAAGCCAAACAACTGAAGGGAGACAAGCGGAATAACTTGGAAAAAAAGCTACGTACCGTAGGAATCTTATAAGTAAAGGGGCATTGAGAAGTAATCGTGGATAAGACAATAAGAAACCGAGCCTGTGAACAACCCCATTGAATAGGAATGTGCTCCTCGATGGCGGTTTATCTGCTTCAATGTCTGTACCTCCTCCCCCTGGTTTCTATGTTCCCGCTGTTCTCTTCTTTGACGAAAAAGAGGAACTCGATGAACTCGCTATCCAGTCTCACGTCCTGCGTCTTGCCAAGGTCTATCTTATCCTCCACTTTTCCCCAATCACTCTCACAAACTGTCATAGGGGGGTGTAACAGGTATCTTGGTCCAAGGTTCCAACGGCGAGGCTCAGCATCTGTTCGATTCTCTGCCTACATCTCAATAACGCGACGTCTGACCAAATTCCAGTTCACACGAAGAACGCAAGCGTGCAATTTCGTTGACGCGAAAAACCCTCGACGACAATGGGTATAAAAACGTCGTGATTATTGCCGGAACGGGGGCGCAGTCCACCCGTGAAACGAAGAAACTGTGCATCGACGCAAAGGAGGCTGGCGCCTCGCATGTTCTGGTTCTTACACCTTCCACTTGGCCCCGCCAAATGACTGCCGAAAACATTATACGTTTCCATCGTGAGGTGAGTTCGTCTCATTTTTACGTGATCTCTCATATTAAAAGCTGATGCTTCTTAGGTTGCCGATGCTTCGCCCATACCCACCATGATCTACAACTTCCCCACTGTCACTGCTGGTCAGGATCTCGATTCCGATATCATTTCGAGCCTCGCAGAACATCCCAATATCGTCGGAACCAAGTTATCATGTGGTAACATTGGCAAACTTCAGCGTCTTACCTCCCGATTCCCATCATCCGAGTTTGCTGTATTTGCAGGCCGTACCGATACATTCTTGCATGGGTTAAACGCAGGAAGCGCAGGGGCTATCGCTGCCTTGGTGAACATCCTCCCAAAACTGCATGGCCAGCTTTACAAATTGTTCCAGGAAGGTAATTTCAAGGAGGCAATGATTTTACAAAGTAAGCTAGGCCACGGCGACTGGGCAACTTCAAAAGTGGGCGGAATCGGAGGAATTAAGGCAGTCGTTTCCAAACATTTTGGGTATGGAGAGCCACACGTCCGTGGACCTCTGAAGGCAGTAGAGGTGCAGAAACTCTCTGGAAACAAATATTACCAGACGCTGGTCGACCTAATCCAGCTGGAAGAATCCATGTAAACCGAATTTTGATCCAGATTTTCCAACGACGTTGAATACACACATTTTGCCCCAAATGCGTCCAGCTAACAAGAGTTATGCCCCGAAATAGGTCATCTATCTAGCTCTCCTCTTCGCCATCAGTTTTTTTTGCACTGGTTTCCCTGCTTCGAACGATGACGCAACGAAAAGGATGCTCATCATGAGAACCCATGCACAAGCAACGTTCTGATACCCCGTGTCGGTCACTGTCGGGGTGGCTACAAACATATGATAATCGTAACATATATTCCAACCCCTCCTTCCTATTCCGTTGTACGACAAACCATGCGTCAAGCGTTCGCCTGGTATTCGCTCCTCGAGAAATCCGAGCCAGGAATCCCCCCAAATGCCAGTGCTAAATTGCATCAAAATGTGTCTAAATTCACATCGAAAAAGATGCTACGATGTAGCCGATGTGGGATACGAAACGAAGGATGTCCTATTGGGAAGGTCCAGATAATTTCGGTGGTGTTTTCAAGACTCAAAAAAGTCGATTCCTATGAAGCTAAATGAATTATGCCAGCCTAAGGCCAAGGACCATATCATATCATGGGGTTGCCAAGAGGAGAGAAGCCAGGAGAAGCCCCCAGAAATTTGGGTAAAGAAGATCTGGAAGTCGCAAAGTGACAATAGATGTAAGGATGGCGTAGGACGTCTTGACGAAAAGTCAATTCGGTTACTCTGTTGCATTTATACTTACATACTTACAGGGGCTTTTTATACAGGCATCTTGGTTAACCATGTGATATTAGAACGCTTCAACAAAGAAAAGGCACTTTTGCACTTTTGAGATTATCATTGGCTCTGATTCAGGAGTCCACGAAAAAGGAGGCTAACCAATTTCAATACATATTCCAACAGTGCTAGACAAGGAAGACATTCGAATGACTAATAAAAGATACATAGATATAAATTATTACAATCAACGATAATAGCTACAAAAGAAATTTGCCTACGTGAAGTACTAAGGCTGACCATATGCATCCTTGATGGATTGTGAAAGTTCGTAAGGGGATTTAGTAGGTGGTGTCTTTTATCCGATTCTCCAACGGAATATCTGTGAAGATTCAAGTGAGAAAAGAAAAAGGAAGATAAAAACTCCAGGCGGACCGGAGCAGGGGTGTGCACTAGGCAGATCCCATTCGTCTCGACCAAGCGAGGTGGCAATAAAACTCGTAAAGACGGGCTGAGTGCGGAGTGTTCCTAGCGTTGTTCGCTCATCGCGATAGCTTGAGCTGAGTTTTGGGTCACGAATATTTAGCATGAGCCGCGAGACCATGGTCGACGAGAGGCTGTTTGTTGGCTGGTAAAATACGGACTTTGCTGAAAAAGAATGAAAGAAAACTAACACGTTTGTGAGGGTTGTTGTTAACCCTCGTTCGTATGGCTTAGTCATTGTAAGCAAGGTTCCTCTCGTATCATCAATCATTCTCACCAAAAACATCTAGACAAGAAAGACGTCAGCTGGATGATTCTAAGAACCATGAAAGTGCCTACACGGAAAGACAGGATCACGGAAACACAAGCGACCATCATTACACTTGACGCCGAGATTTTTCGTCAACTCATAACCCATGATTGCACCTTCTAGGAAACTCAACTCACCCAAAGTAGATGGTACCTGGATTAGAAATGAGGCACTTGAAGACAATGGACGAGAAGAAACACCCACCATCACGAAGCATGACATGGAGGATAGTGGAATTTCCATCTCGCTTGCACGTCAAGGATTTGTACAAGGTCATGAAGAAAATCAAGACGTCGAAAGAAAACATCACAGTCCACACAGAGGCAAGCGCTGGGTTTCGCGATGAAGTTCACAAGTCAGAGGGGAAATAGGGAAATATAATATACCTTGCGATCTGGGATAGAATGTTAAAACTACCATATCAACGAATCGGGGCAGAAACTTACGAATGTTGAGAAATGGGTAGATGACAACCTGTAAGAGGGAGGTCTTTTACCGAGTACTCGAAAGTCTGGACACTCATGACACGCCACTAAGAGAAATGAGGAAGTTAGATTAACGTTTGCTTTCAGTGTTAGATGGCGCACCACAGCATAAGAAATAAAAGCCATGCTTAAAATACAGAGGCCAAGAAGCACAGCTAATCGGCAATTGTATAATGCATACGTGCGCATCAAGAGAAGAGCTTTATCAGAAGGTCATATTACTTCTCGGAAAATATGAACGAGATCACTTACCCCCGACGATGACTTGGATAACCAGTGCGAGATATTGATGGAACGACGTCAGTCGCATGCAACTATAACTTTGTCAACAAGTCAACGGAATTCAGATATGGAGCGAGCGTACACCTGAGAGGGGAGGTGGAGTAAGAACGTGAAGAGGGTAGAAATGCTAACACTCACGCTAATTCTATCTGGGTCCGAGGAAATCCAAAATTGCTGAAAGATGACAGGAAAATGTCCAAGAACCGAGAGATAGCGATTCAGGTAAAAGAAAGTTGATGCCCAGGTAATACGAGGAGAAGACCAGTATCGACTACATTCCAGCGGTAGTGTTAAAAAATAGTCATAATAGAGAATAACTAGTTAAGCAGAACTTGAGATGAGTCTTGAGGGACGAATTCGATTATTTACCGAAGGATGCCACGCCGACATATTTATTGACGAGTCTGCGAGATGTAAGTTAATATGGTCAGTTAGTTGGCCATACTCTAAGAGTTACAGCGGCGAAATTGCAAAACTCACTGCTGTTGTTCAACAGAGGCAATGTGCGATAGGGCATCGGACATCCTAAGCCTGGCTAAAGCCTTCCACCCAAAAAGAGGTACTACAAATGACTGGTCGTCAGTTATTCACTCGCATGGGTGGTGATCGCTGTCGCGGGAGGTGGTGACTCTGGAACGGAGTCAGCGGGTGTAGCACTTGGGGAAATTTGATCACGGCCAATAATATATAGCAAGTCCCCACAAAAAGGTACGAGGCAAGAATACCTTCCAATCAAGATCATCAGATACATCTGGATTCAACTGCAACTTGCGAACTTGTTCTCAGGCACGCTAATCGATATCAATGACCAGTCGACCACCCTTGATCACCAGCCAAGGCCAACCAGCCACCTTGTGGAAGTTGTGACCTCGGCGTACTCCGACTCTTTGATTCTGAAATGAAATGTCATGGGGTGCTGACAAGGTCGAGCTTTTTCACAGTGAGGTCAAAATACCGATGGTCGTGGAGGCTGTCATGACCCATGAGAGAGGCAGCGAGAAGTCGAAAATTCGGAGAGTGTTGGATCGCGAAATGATCCGGCTCGAGGTCCAATTACCCATGTGCTGTCCAAAGTCCACCCACAGTAGTCATGAAGGAAGGATGGCTTGATGAAGGCAAAAATAAAGAAGCATCATAAAGCGCGATGGACTTGACCAGGATCGATGCTCTACTGAAAAGGAAACGTACATAAGTATAAATCCTGGCCACCGAGCAAAGAAATATTACGATACTTCTCAAGCTTTACTCCAAGCCCATGAACAAGCTGACGCTCTCGTTGGCTAGAAGGTTAAAGCTGTTCATACGCCCTGAAAAGTAACAAATGAGGCCAACGACTCATAAACAGAGGGGCATCCGAGGTAGCACCAAAGTCCGGCCGTCGCCCCCGTTGTGCATGCAGTGCCGTTCTCATTCGTGGCCCTTTTTTCACCCTTGTGGAGGCTCGCGGCACTTCCTCAGCCTGTTAACTGCCGCGGGTTTAGGTCCGCGAGTTATATAAAGGGGATCTGCAAAAATAAGGAGATATCGGAGTAGGCATCCTCGCAAGGGAAGATCTCAGATGTATAGTCATATTGATTATTGATCGTTAATGGGTCTACGAATCATTTAGAAAATCGCTAAGTGTCGAATCTAAAGAACCTCTGTCAGCGAGTATGTAAGGAAAGAGGGAAAAAAAGCGAGCTCACCTATCCGGCATAAGAACAGGAGCCAACAAGCTCCAAATGTACAGAATAATACAAACCCAACCAGAAACTACTCTCATCCACATTGCAACTTCTGAACGGCCGATATAAACATTGAAGTCGGGGTCCGTAGGCCCAGAAATTGGACTTTTGGAGACAACATTCCTAGAAAGGGTGGGAGATGAATGAAATCGTTCAGGGAAGAGCAACAAACAAAGCATACCAGTCAGTCAGGAGCATGGCCACATACATGGCTGCAATCGAGAAAATTATGTGGAACCACGAATACTAAGGGGGGATGGACTGGTCAGCAATAATTAAAAAGGGACAGCGCGACCACTGTACATTGTATCGTGTGCCTGTGCGTTCGTCGTCTCTGGATTCACCGACTACTTCATCCTCATCCTCTTCGTCCTCCTCGTCAAGTGCGGATGCAGGGATGGCACTGTGACGTACAAGAAAAGGTGAGAAAGAGGTTGACAAAATCCTTGGTTTGCACATACCCAGCTTCAACTGCAGCCAATAAAGCTTGGTACCTGGGTGACTCCGTTCGCCCTGGTTGAGTATTGACGACACCAAGCTCGGAATGCTGTGCATTGTCATCGGGCAACTGGATACGCCCTTTTCTTCCCTTTCCGACCAGTGCCCGGCTCTGGGTGGCAGCACGGGTTGTCGAGTATGCGATAGCCAGGAAGGTGAATATCCCACCCAGAATAAGAACGGCCTTCTGAGTCTTCTTTCCGTCCCTCAACGGATTGCACTGCTTTGTCTCGTGTACGTGGTTGCTCAAAGCAGATACGGTGAGGTACGTGCAATAAGCTGCGACCATGGATGACTGTGCCAGACCAGAGCGCGGGTTGTGTTCTTGCACAGCAGGGTGGACACTCATGATGGTAATGACAACGCAAAGGGCGAGGTTGAAGGATATAAAGAATTGATTGAGGGTGCATCCGGAACCAGCAAAGAACGCGTAAAGGAGACCGGTGAGAGTTATTGTGAAAGCATACATCAACGCCGTAGATCCAATGAGGACCCATTGCCAGAAATTGGAAGATGAATTTTCCCAATTTTCGAGGCACGTTTCCGACCATGAATGGGCAAAGTCAACGAGAAGGACGAGGCCGAGAAGGATGAATATCGTGGCGCCAATCAAAGCGACATAGTTCCCCCAGAACATGAAGAATCCATTTGGGATGGTAAAAGAAACGCCGACGAGAACCAGCCAGAGGAGCACTTTCGGTCCCCACCACCTATCAAGGGCGTCAGATTGGGCGAGCATAGCGTTGATATCAAGAGGGTTACCCATTCTGTATAGCGGCCCGTTTGTCTCTTGTATCCCTGACATTAATCAACAAAGAACTCAAAATAAAATGGTACAGGGCAAGTGCGAAGCAAATACGATGCACCTGTGAAAGTGGTCAATTATGTCTAGAATAAATTTAAGAGCATTACACACCGCAAGAACACCGTAGCACTTCTCTCCAGCACACTCCATCTTGATATAATCGAAGCTCCACTTCTCAATGAGTTTGATGGCCATGTCCGTTTTCATAACCCAGGCGAGAATGGAATTGAGAGAAAAGATGATCTAATAGCCAGATGTTAAGCATGAGACACCGCACAAGTTATCCTCCCTTACAGCAAACCCGACACGGGTGGCAATCGAAGAGTTACAGTTACAAGACTTGAAGAACATGGACGCTACGGCGGATCAGCTCCATGCTGAGGGAAAAGAACTTTGAGGTGCGCACCAGCTGTAGAGGTACAAAAGAACGCCAAACCGGCAAGACATGATGTGGCAATGGACGTTAGCCCGCCTGCAAGAGGCAGGGATAGCAGGAGACCCATGGTTGCAAGTACACAAGCGCAGTGCCCATTTCTGGAATCTACTATTATGTCACGTGGATTCGAAGATAGGACGTGTTTATACACTACGGTATCGCACTCTGTAGTGTCCAAGATAACTGTTAATATACAGATACAGCTCAGTTCTCCACCGCATCAAACAACAGCGCCGTCTGGGAGTTTGTAGTACAATGGCTAAAGAGAGGAGAAAAATGAATTTTCGTCAACTTAAAAGAGCGAATACGCACTGTGTTGAATACATGATAGTAATGGCCATTGACACCACCCTGCTTTTCGTCTCCATAGTACTCCATTGGGAACCACTTTTTTCAGGCGTCAGAAATAAAGTCAGGACGCATATAAAGGATTGTGACCCACATGATCCACTGGAAGATCCTCCTTCCTTGCCCTACGGTAGCGAGCCGCGAAAGAATCATCGGTGACTTGGTGGCCATAACGTGGAAGGACGAATTGAGCAATTTGGGTCTCTGTGTCGGTGATGATACCTCGTGAAATCCGAGCGTAGGACGTCCTGTACAGTCCTCGATAAAAGATATATTCACACCTTCAAGGTTATTAGTTAAATACTAACCGATGTATAAGAATGAATCGAACATTACCATCGGTCATTATCGTCCATATCTACGTCGTGAACATTGCCTTCTTGCACCATGATGCCATAGGGATCGGCTGTTGAATCCATTGAAAAAAAAAGATAAGTCTGGATATTCGAGGCAACACTCACGTCGAGGGGCCCAGGGTTTAGTCACAACATATCCAAGGAAAATCACCGGCCTGGTTGATGCAGCCATGATCTTTGCCAGTTCTGTGCTCTGCAGTTCCCTATCTAAAGGATCCTCCTCTGTTCAAAGACACGCGTCAGCGGCGTAAACAGCGAAAACTGTTGGATGGCTACACACCTTGCCCGTTATGAGAAACAAGCACCAACACCTCAGTACCATAAACGTCAAGAATGGCCTCAATTGCAGGTGCAAGTTCTCCATTTGGAGAGGGCAAGAGATGATGCGTCGTGTTAATGATCGGGAACTAGAAACCGAGGCGACGTAAAAAGGCGAACGAAGTGACACAATGTTAAAATTTAAATACTTTGGAAAGTAGAACAGCGCCCCAAGTGTGCGAGTTGGGACCCGGTCCGATATCCACGTTCTATATGGAGAAAACGCTGATGAGTTGAGGGTCGAGAATGAGTAAAAAGTGGTGCTCACATAGTTCATTTCTTCGACGATAAGTCGAGACCTAACCAGAAAATACACCTTTAGTGTGAAGATGAGATCGAATTACCTGGTACCCACAAATCGCGATGCCCGAACGCAGTTCGCTAAAAAAGACGATTCAGTTGGAATATAAAAACCGCGGGATTTATGACTGACATGTAAATCTGTTTCCAGGAGACCTACAATATCCAATTCCATGTCCCTGTCGCGAAGGACGATTGGATGTCGTGAAGTGAGCCGAAAACGAAGCCATTAACTTACCGAATCAAATTCATGATTCCTTTCTGGCTGTCGTGGCCCTCATTGTCGATTCCAAAATGCACTGTCCATATTCCCGCGTTGATTATCCTCGGTCCCGGCTTAAAGGGCTGAGGAGGTGCACGAGGGAGGCGATAAAGCGTAGTAAGAAGGGAGAGGAGAGGAAGCAGGGCGAGGGCGCTTCGGATGTGTGATTTATACTTTCTCGCGAGAGAAGACTGCGAAGGGTTACCGGGAGTTGATGATAACCCAGGCCACCTGAATACAGGTAGAAGGCAGGCCAGCTGAAGGAAAGTCACCCTTAGATAAGGTCAGACTCTACACAGGGGAGATTAAGTTGGCCTGCACTCACAGATCCGTACGCTCACGCAGGTATACACCCCCGGGAACAAATGCGTAAGCGACAGTGAATATACTGGCTAGATTGAGTACGCAATATACTGCAAGTGCAATGGTGTACGTTTTCGCGACGGCGAGATTCTTATGGCCAGTCGTGATTTCATTCACGCCAACGGAGGCCTCCGAAGCAGCCTGGAATCCAAGAGGCAAAATGGACATCAGGAAGATTGCTACACCGAGGCCACCAGCATAGCCAGTCCAATTTCGATATGTGTAAAGGACATATGAGCTCGCTGTGCCAAAAAGAAACCATGATGGATGGGAGAGGAATCGTCTGGTCTTTGCGCTGGTTGTAGATGAATGGCCTAGCAACATTCCGAAGATCATCGCTGTGATGGTCAAGGATCCATGCAGATGAGGTATTGGCCCGCGAGGTAGCCGATTCTCATATCCGGTCCAAGACCAAGCGATGAGGGTGCTTGAGTCCGAAAGGAGGTTGTGGAGACAGAAGAGAAGAGATCCAAGTGGAAGCGCTCCAAGCCATGGACTTCTCCGAGGCACGGTCGAGAGACTTGGTTTTTGTTTGGATGTTGAAGGATTGGGCAGCAGCTCCACATTTCGTGTGGTGTATTCGTATATTGCGAGTGTCGCGAGGAGGATCCCAGTCTTGTTGAGGCCGCCAGCTTTGTGATTGATGAATGACCAAACTGATTGCAGAGTTTCAATCAACAAAATAGAAGGAGAGCAAGACCCTAAAAGAAATACCAGGATTGTTGGACCTATTGGCCTGTTTCGAGAGCGATGAGACAAGGATACCCAAACCGGTGACTGTTTATCGAAACATGGCCGAGTCAATCATATACACGGAGCAGAAGGAAGATACCAACCCATTGCCTGATATCCAACATCGCTGTCACCGTTGACGATGCCTGACCAGGCCACAGCTTGCCTCATAACAGAAATAATATTTGCAATGGCGACAAGGGCCAACCTCCCACCAGGGCTGGGTACAAGGTAGGCTACTGTTCCAATCAGCGATGCCAGCTGCAGGACGCCCTGACCACGCCGAGTGCTTGTGATTTCAATCGCAGAGGAGGGGGCTTGCGCATTCGACGCTGAAGAACCGAACAAGTAGTTGTGGGGGGACGAGAGAGAAAGCAACATGGGTGAGAGGACGGAAAGAAGGGCAAGCTCATGTCCTGCGATGCCGAGTTTCCAGACAGAGAAATAGAAGAGAGTTGGTATCAAGGAGGTGAATAGAGACCAAAACATGAAGGCTAGAAGAGGTTAGTTTATGCCTCGACGTGTTCAAATTAAAAGACTCACAAAGGTAAACATCAGAGAGAAAACTAAGGGAATTTCTCCAGACATAATTGACCAGCAACGGAGTTGTTGTTGTTGTATGGGCCGAAGCTTGCGTAAGAGAAGGTTCGTCTGGGATGATGCCGTCGGGTACAGTAGAGCCAGGTTTATCACCGTTGGGCCTCCGACTTTCCCGGTATTCTGCAACCAGAGTATTTGAAGGCAGTTTTTCATTCCGTCTGAATATGAAATATCAGTATGCATGGAAGCCGAAGACGAATAATTTGAAAGTACATGGTTTCCGCCGAGGTTTTCGTGGACTTGATATCGGTCAGGGATATCTGGAAGGCCAATGAGCAGAAAACTCCCAGGGGTAACCAAGTGCACATACATGCAGGCCAGCTTCTCTAAATTCTTGTTCTGAGACAGAGTCGTAGAGGACATCGAAGAATATGAGACCCCATTCAAAGAAAGCGTAACGGGTATAAGCTATTACAATGGACATTAATAAATATGTCATTGAAAAAAGACAACACACCTCCTGGTATGCGATGGACCTTGTGCTGAACAAAAAAGTACACGAGGGGGATGATGGTAGCAAAGAATCTGCACGTGAAGGAGTTAATTAACGCGTCATAATTGACCAAGATCTTGCCGAGGACATACGCGCCGGCAATCAGCTTTCTGTGGAATGGATGAGTGGAAGTCGATGGCTCGGAGGAGAATAGAAACTTGCCTCTTCCTAAGGACAGAAACGCGAGAAGGGGGCGTGGTGGCAATGCCGACAAGCATCCAAGGGATGTTGCAGACCATGTAGAGGATCATCATGAAGTCGTGGATGTCGTGATCATCGCTAGAGGTAATATATACCCAGCCTCCACAGGAAAGAGTGCGCACAATACCAGAGAGAAAGACAAGGGTGGGAAGCGAGGAGGATGTAGAGTGGTGCAGGAAGTATTGGAGGAAGACGATTGCGAAACGTGGTCCTGTGGATGCGAGTAAGCAGGGCGAGGGAGCGGTGTTGAAAAGAAAGTACCTGCGGTGAGAGCTATGAAGAACTGGAAGATGTTTCGCTCTGGATACCAGTCACCAATTCTGCGGGGATGTGAGGGAGGAAAGGAAAGTAAGCAGGTGGTGGACGTACGTCGCCGACACGGAAGGAAACCATTCGTGTGGATACTGGGCGACATCGTTTTTCACGATTTTGTGAAAGTGAAGGGCGGATGCGATGACGAGGGCAAAGAGAAAGGCCGAGGCCGCAAAGACGGTGTGGAGACGGGCGATGGCTGCAGCGGAAATGGCCATGGTTTAGGGTCAAGGCTCGATTTGGGAATTTCTAATTTTCCAGGCATGACCATCCCGATCACTGTCTTTACTGGCTTTCTTGGGGCGGGAAAGACCTCCGTCATTCTCTCCCTTCTCCCAAACCTCCCAAAAGACTACAACGTCGTCCTCCTCAAGAACGAGTTTGGCGATGTCCAGGTCGACAGCAAGCTCGCGCAACAGTCCTCCCTCGCCGCCGTCTCCGAGATCCTCAATGGCTGCATGTCCGTCCATGGTGTTCCCTCTATTGTTGTATATCCCTCACCTCTATCCAGGTGTTGTGTCCTGGTAGGCCAGATGCAAACAGCTCTCTTGGAAATCCGTGGTGGGTACCTTCACCCCAAAAAATGATTAGATTGCAACAATTACATCGTCAGATAACTACCGCCCGGATCGCATCATCATCGAATGCTCGTAAGCTCCCCGCCATCCGAGACAACACCTCTTTACTAACGTCACTCCAGTGGCTCGGCATTTCCAGCAACTTTGGCCTTTCAGATACGCCAGTTGGAGCAGGACACTGGTGGCGATTTCACTCTGGACGCCATTGTCACTGTTGTCGATGCAGAAAACTTTGCCGGTTATGAAGATACCTCACCTACCGCCAGAATGCAGGCCAGCTACTCGGATATCATTGTCATCGTAAGAAACCCTGTTTCCATTTGAACTAAACTGACCGTTTCGCAGAATAAATGGGAACACGTCTCGGAACGGGATCTGGATATCGTCATGGACCATTTGAATACATTAAACGACGACACGCCGAAAATCAAATGTCAAGGGAGGAACGGAATCGACCCGGAACTGATCTTTGGTTTGCAATCGAAGCTTTTCTTATCCAAGAATAACGAGTGGGATACCATTCATGACGAAGTCGAAACCATCACCGTAGGTGGAAAAGGAATAATTGACCATCACCACGCGTTGCAAGCCGAGAACAAAGCAATAGAAAAGGATAGACTGATAGAAGCGTTAGGGGTGTTATCGCGGGATTCGATATGGCGGACCAAGGGATTTGTGAGGCTCAAGGACGACAAATGGCACATTGTGAATTGGGCATTTGGGCGATACGATCTCACCGAATACGAGGGCGACGCGCCGACGGCGGGGAGTGTGTTGTTGACGGTGATGGGAGCGCGAGGCGAGGTGCGGCGAGGTTGCGCCAGGTTTGTGGCTGTGCTATGTTGCTAGAATCACATGTAGTCTATATAATTAAAGGAACTTTTGACTTTTGATGTTATCAGTCCCCCCTTTGTTTTCTGCCATGTTTTCCTACGCTTTTTCCACAGGTAGCTATCCCCCATTCGTTTGGCTTACCCTCAATCTCACCGCTTTCTCAGCCAGCACCTATTTTCATCTCCCGATAGACGAGGAGGAGGACGAGGACATTGAGAACTATGAACGCAAATTCCTCACATGGGTCGCAGAACCCTCAGGCTCTTCAACAAAACCTTTACCAACAGACCCCACCAATCACGACACAGAAGACAAAGGTCGCGACGTTGTAAATGTCGTTTTGGCAACCGATGATCTCTATGACATCCTTGGCGTCACAAAACACTCCACCCTCGACAAGATAGCACTCAGGCGCGCATACCTCTCACGGAGTAAAGCTTGTCATCCAGAGTTCGTTTTCCCTTATATTTCATACGCGCTCGGGCTGAATTTTTGCTCGACAGTAAATTTCCTGATAATCCCGATGCCACCCGTGCCTTCCAGAAGGTGGCCGTAGCTTATGATGTCCTGAGCAAACCACCGATGAGAAGGCTTTACGACAATCGTTCTCCGTCTTCAAATTTCGATGTATTTTCTACAAGGCCCATGGGACATGCAGAAGAGACATTTCGGGGTGTTCTTTTGGGCGTCTTCAACGATTTTCTTGACGGCGATCTTGAAGTTATCAGGACGTTATTGAGTTCGTGCATTTCCCTTTAGCGCATGTTTTTCCTAACGCGACCTTACAGAAGCCATCAATGATATCAATCCTTCGATTAAACTCGGTGAAGAAGGCATTAATTCTGTCCTTGGAACACTACAAGCCATTCGAGAGCGCGCACTAAGTTTGTCCAGTCCCCCACTTATGTCTTCAATTCCAGCTGACCCTGTCTATTTAGCGTGTCGGACATGTATATACACCTTGCATGCGGAAATCACTCGGCTGATCGAAGTCCAGCACGCTTTTCGGGAACTGTCCTATTTCGACGTCACGGGTCGTTCGCGGCTGACCATCCAGCTAACGAGAATAACCCTGAGTCTACCAATGGCTTTGGAGAAGGCCATACAGGACCAACATGCATTCGAGTACGGCGACGAAAAGCGAAAAGAGCGGCTGCTCCCTCGACAAGTTACCCTCCTAATCAGGGGTGTCGATGTTGCGTTGGAGAGGATGGAGAAGATATTGAAATAGTCTTCGATCGTCCTCTCCTTCCTTCCTACCACCCAGCCGTTTATCTTTTGGCTTATTTATCCACTTTATTTCATCGTCACCACTCGCTCTGCTTTCTTGCATCTTTCATCCGCATTTTTCCATCATCCTGCATTTCACATGTCTCCATTATTTAGACGACGTTCACAGACTGTTTCCACCCCTACCTCCGTGTTTCGCAATCCATTCATACCCCCCACACGCTAGCCTTGCACCCAAAATCCATTTACTTTAGTGTCCATAGACTTTTTTTTGGCATCTATTGTATTCATCATAGACACTGCTATTATTTGCTCCGTTCATATAAACGTTGTATATATATGTAACAAGAAGCTGCTGCTTTTGAAAATGATATCGATATCTTCAAGAGTCCTAAACGCTTAAGAGAACCAGGCTGTAAAATCTAGGAGAGCGCCCACCCTGGCCGTGGATACAAACAACAGAGTTACATATTTTATAATCAGAGAAACCTGCATACAAATCTCGGTAGAGGGAGTCGGATGGAGCAGAGATTAGGTGAAAACAACAACAGTCACTTATGTAAATTCGAAGAGGGTAGGAATTCAAGCAGGAGGAGTAAAAGTAGAAGAAGATGAAGCTACAGAAAAAAAGAATTTAGGGTGCGTAATTTAGCAGATTTCGTGACGCGCCCTGGTTTTCCAAACCAATTTACAGTCAATCCATAATACCATTTAAAATACCAAAGCCCATCAAGAACCACGTACCACTCCGGTCCAGCTCACCGCCCCTTGCTGTTGTTGCTCAACTGGCATACCACCGCGATCCTCTGGGGCATAGGCGCCCCCATACCCGCCCTGGGCAGCTGCCGCCGCCTTGAGAATGCGGCTATAATCCTGCTGCCCAGTGGAAGACGCTGGATCGCCTGGATTAGAGTTGGATGTGGACACGGAGGCGATGGCGGCGACATGCGCTTCGGGGAAGAAGGGGTAGAATAGACCATCAGGCATCTCCACGAGCTTATCAGGGGGCGTCGAACCGCCGCTGTTCGATCTATTCACGGGCCCGGTCAGGCCGTTCATAGAACGTTGCAGGTGCGGACCGTACGCGACCGGTCCACCGTTGTTCGCGCTGGTGGGGGTGTAGTTCCCCGGAGTCGCTGATAGGATGGGGGTGTTGTGCTGCGAGGACTTTGCGATGGGAGAATTGACCTCGTCCCAATCCGGTTCGCTGATGAGCACGGAGGGGTGTGCGGGGGTGACGGTGTGGAGGTTGATGCCCATGACACGCTCGACGAGCTTTGCGATGAGAGGATGACCGCCGTTGACGTCCTTACGTTCCCAGCGCCATCGGATGCGCGGGATCATGTCGAGGGCGAGCCAGACGTCTTCGAGGGCGGTGCGGAAGGGCAAACATTCAACCTTGGAGATGTGCCCGTACAGGATGACCATGGCGGCAATGTGAAGTGGGATGGGCGATGTGAAAAAGGCGATGTTGGGGAAACGGATCAGTTGACTGTGGATAGCAATGACATTGTGAGACGTAATGATGGCTAGGACCGTTTGTTAACCAAAAAAGAGGGAATATATCATAGGGAGGTGCACCTACCGTCGATGAGTGCCTTGTGCTTTTGGTTGTACGAAAGACCCCTAGAGCTGAACAGAGCTCGCAGCATGAGAATGCGGGCAATACCAATCTTCAACAACGTCAAGCCCTCATCCTCAGTAATATTTTCGACAAGCTTGAGCCTCTGATCGGTGGGCCAATTATTCGTTCCAGTGAAATAGTGCTGATACCTTTCCGGCAATTTTTCTCGGAAGGCGACCATGCTCCGAATGATCCTGGTCGCGTTTCGCATGATGGTGTCTCCGCCCTGACGGGTAGGGGCATAGAGAGAGTTGATGATATCGGCTTGGAAATCGGCAACAGGTTGGGATAACTCGAAATGTTCCGAGAAATCGGGTTTGGAGGCCCCCTTGCGGGAGGGGTGGGGGGTGTTTGAATCCGAAGGTGCGATTGCCAAAGGCCGGCCGAGGAGAATGGAGGTTCCACGATCGTGGACCTGGACGATGGCCCAAAGGCGGATGCGAAGCTGACTTTCTTCCTCTGTGAATATCGGCAAATTAGTGTCAGGGGTGACCTGAGTTGTGGGATCATGGTGGAGGCCAAGTTCGATGGAAAGTCGAACGAGGGTACCGACGAGACGCCACAGAGTTCGGCCTTGACGCTTGAGATTAAATGAGATATTAGAATGTAATACCGTGAGGAATGAAAGTGCGCATACCTCAATATATAAATACCAGTGCAACAAAATAAGGGCCTGCAAGCTGGTGATAGAAACGCGAAGGTCGGGTTTGATAGCCAAAGCTCTCTCGAAGAACTCGTCATGGGAGGGCCAATCAGGCATGAGTTTTTTTGCCAGGGTGGAGCCAAGGTGGCCGTCCGACTGAGGCTGGGAATGAGCAAGTTCATTGAGTTCGGAGAGGGTTCCGAGTGCAAAGATCAAGTAGATGCTGGAGAGGTGACCAGGATCATAGACGGTGGTTCTGGCATCGTAGAGATCGTCGAGAATCTTGTCAAAGTCTTTCCTGAAATAGACGGGACGATGAAAGTTGAGACGGGAGAAATAGACGTCGACGATGTGTTTTGCAGAGAGGCGGTCCTTGGGCAACCAGATGTCGATTTGTGGGGATTTTGAGACGGGCCCGTAGAGGGAGAGAGTGTTGGGAGTTCCACCAGAAGCAGGATTGCGACGAATGGAGACGGAGATCCAGAGAGATTTGTCTCGGGGGCCATGAATTTGGAGTTTGGGAAGGGCATTGGGGTCGACGGGGAGCTCTTCGATAGTGACATCCAATTTGAGACCAGAGGTGATGTCCTCGGAAACGCCAAAGTTTTTTGCGAGGGCTTGAGCACTGGACATGTCATGGCCGTTTGGATCGGTGCCCTTGGTGGGTGGGACGGAACGCATGACGGGGGAAGGGATGGGGGGTTGGGCCTGGGGCGGTGGGGGTGGGGGCCCTGGTTGTTGAGGCTGGTCAGGCGGAGGAGGGTGCTGGTGCATGACTGGAGGGGGTGGGTAAGGAGCACCCGGTTGGAAGGCTGGGTGGATATGAGGATTGTATGATCCAGGGGGACCTTGCATCATCTGAGGATGATATGGAGGGGCGCCATAGGGCATCATGGGGTGAGGCCCGTAAGGAGGGTGCATCATATGGGGACCAGGAGGATACATGGGGGGATAACCGGGTTTGGGCTGCTGGGTAGGAGAGGACCGGATGCCGTCCATGGGGGCAAAACTGGGGATGCCGCCAACATCGATGCCCTCGCGAGCGAGGAGGTCATCGAGGCCATCGATGGTGAAACCTGGATAATGGCGCTTGAGAAGAGCCTCACACTGGGCGACCTGAAGCTCGAGACGCTCTGTGTAACCTCTTGGAGTGAGGGTGCGCCGATGCCTGTCTTCCTGGTTGCAGGCGGTGCCCGCTGTTGCGCAGGCGGTGCATTTGGGATGTTTGGAATCGCACTAGAGCAAAGGTAAGTTGCTGGAAATTGCCGTCGGTGTCGCCCGACGGGACTTGCCTTTATTTTCTTGCTCCTGCACCTTGCACACGCTTCGTGCGACCGCCGCAGTCGGCGTGGCTCGGACGGCGCTGGCGCTTCCTCGTCGTTTCCTTCTGCACGCTTCCGTCGCTTTCCAGACGAGGTCGCTGCTGGTGCTGGCGCTTCTGGATGTTGTTGTTGCTGCTGTTGTTGCTGCTGCTGTTGCAGCTGGAGATGCTGGTTGGGATCCATCTGCAGCGCTGATTGAAGAGACGATGGGGGCTGTGGCAGCATTGAACCACGGTCGTCGCTGTCGTCGTCTCTATCGACCTGCTCGTCACTTTGGCCGTATTTACATGTCCCGATTTAGAGTTATGTGAGAAAATAAAATAAATAAAAACTTTTTATCTTTTGTCTTCAGACAAGATGGCTGCGCTCCAGTTTCCATCGCAGCCGACGCCCTACAATGCCTCCATGTACACCCTAGACACCGTCAACGACGAGGAGCACGACAGATACAGCGACCATTCTCCTCTCCTTTCTCCAGCAACCCCTTCCTATGGCGCCACCTTTCCTCGTTCTCCCGCCGTTTCTTCTTCTGCAAGAATCATCTTCAATGCCACCCTCAAGATGGCCTGTATATTCGTCGTTAGTTCCATTCTTCTCGGTGGCACTCTCTGGCTAGCTTTACCCACTCTCGAAGAGTAAGTTTCCTATTGTCTCCCCAAATCAAATCTCATGTTCCCTCAGAATCGACCGCCCTCTTTTACGCATCCCCAAATCATTCATTCAGCTCCAGGAACTCAACGGTCTCCTCAAGAAATACAGAGATATCTACCCCTACCGAATAGTTGTTTGCTATGTTATCACATACCTCTTGTCAGTTTCTTTAAATGCTTTTCGATTCATTCTCACCATATTTTTTAGTCTCCAAGCATTTTCTCTTCCAGGCTCAATGTACCTCTCCATTCTCGGAGGTGCCGTCTGGGGTGTTCCCCGAGCACTACCCTTGGTTTGCTGCTGCGTTGGCACAGGTGCAACTCTCTGTTACTTGATCTCTGCTGCATTAGGCCCTGCCCTCCTCACTCTCCCCAAATGGAAAGCTGTCCTCGACAAGTGGGCCACCAAGATCCGCGCCAACAAGGAAAACATGATTTCTTTTCTCATCGTCCTCCGCATCGCACCTCTCCCCCCACACTGGGTCGTTAATGTCGTCTGCCCCCACGTCGGCATCGGCATCGTTCCTTTCTGGATCAGCACCGCCCTTGGCATCCTCGGCGTCAGTGTCATTCATACCACCATTGGCGGCGGCCTTGACGATATGACCAGCGCCGACGACTTTCATCTCATCAGCTGGCGGAATTTCTTCGGACTCGCAGCTGTCGTCGTGGGTGTCATGATCCCCGTCGGTTTGAGATGTTGGTTCCGAAGCCAAGTCGACAGCGTGGTGGAAGACGAGATAGAAGACGAGCTTTCGCAGGATGAAGCGGATGACGGCGGGGATAGAATTCTTGCCGTGGGACCCGTCAAGGTGGCAAGCAAGACGAGGACGCTGCAAGAGCGATTCCGTGACCAAGTCGAGTCCGAAGGCGACGACGACGACGACGATGATGATGATGGCGACGTTATTTTGGAGGCTGGTCCCACCATATTTGACATTGACAAGGATGGACCGACTGCAAGCTCCAGCAGCAGCAACCGATAAACCAAAACATGTCAAGTATTTCTGTATCGACTATCATCATTGGACATAATATTCTTCTTCGTTCAATCACAGATGTATTTATTTTGCTTGTATGTAGATAAACCATGGGGTCCGAGCGCTTGTGGTATTAGTACGGATTCAATAAAGAGTGAGACCTACCTGGAGAGTAAGTAAGTAAGAAAGAAAGAAAGAAAGCAAGGAAAGGAAAAAAAAAAGTTGTCAACTCCTGCAAACACGCCCGGCTTGTCAGCCACAGCCTGCGAGTCTTGCTTCACTACTCCCACCCTCAACAACCTTCCCTCCCTCCCTTTCTCCGCACCCCCCGAGCATCAACGCTCCTTCCTTCCTTCCCCCGCATCGCCGCTCATGGCAGATCGCATGTCCTCCCAGTACCCAATGTTCGCCAATAATACCCTGCTTCAGCAGCAGCAGCAGCAGCAGCAACAACACCAGCAACAGCAACAGCAGCATCAGCAACAACAGCAGCAGCAGCAGCAACAACAACAGCAACAGCAACAGCAGGGTCAAGGCCAGCTCCAAGAGTCCCATCCAAATATCCCTCAGTCCATCGACCAGGCCAGGGTATGGCAGCAGATGCAGCAAATGCAACAATTCAGGCCACAACAGGCCAACGATATGAATCCTGCCAATCCGGCCCAGGTACGTTCTTCTTCTCTCTCTCACTACCATTGTCATCGTCCCCGATCGCCCCCTCCGTGGGAGCCCCGTTGTCTCCGCACCTCCCCCCTCCCCTCTTGTCTCCACCGCGCTCAACTTATTTCTCCCAGTTCTCCGAATTGATGAAACGCACTCAGGCGCTTTCTCAAAACCACGTCGCTCGCGCCCAGCATCAGCAGCAACAACTCCAGTCCTTTGGAATGCCCACCCAGATGCCTCCAACGGCTATCCAGCAGCAGCAACAGTATGACTCGGCTCACGGCTTCCCGAACATGGGAGGAATACCCAACGGAAACCCCAACCAACCCCCTACCCTCCAACCTCGCCCCGGTCCACAAAACCTCCACGTCCAGCGACAGCTCGAGTCCATGAATATGGCTCAGCCGCCCCAGAATGGTCCTATCAAGTTTACCCAGCAGCAAATCCAACAACACCAGCTCAACATGCGCGAGCAGCAACAACGGCAGCAGCAGCAGCAGCAGTTCCAGGCCGGAGGCATGAACAATCATTCTTCTCCCTCCGATATCTTCTCTTCCCCTGGAATGTCAAATGAACTACTCCGTCGCCCCTCTCCTCATCCTGCCAACCCTCAGCAGGTCCCCCCAATTCAGGGATCACAGCCCCAGCAAATTCCCATGATGGGCATGCGCCAAATCCCTACCCACGAAATGGCAAGCCGCATCACCACTCTCAGAGCCCAGATGGCGACCCAGGAACACATGCTCAAGCAACTTCAAGTCCGACATAACATCGTCAGAGGTACTGCGGACGAAGGCCCGCTCTTGGCACAGGTCAAGGAACTAACTATGGAATATAACAAACGGAAGGATTATATACAAAAGCTCACACAAGGCATAGACGCTTTTCGGTGTGTACCCTCGCAGATCATTCGATTTTTCCTCTTTTCCCCTTTTTCTCTTTTGCTGATTTGTCTTTGTCTAAAGCAGTCAACAATCGCAGGCAAGTGCGAATGGCCCCGCTGGTTCTGGCCAACCGTCTTGGATCCCCCACAACACCCAGCAGGGTCAACCTTTCGATCCTTCTGCTGCCCGTTCGCAAATGGCAATGCAAAACCAGCAACAGAGTCCTTCTCTTCAACAAGCTCAAGCCAACCACCTCGTCAGTCAAGGCCTGGTTCAGCCTCGCTCGGGTCCGACGCCTCAGCTGCACCCCCCTGGGCAGCAGCCTCAGCATACCAGTCCATTCAATAATTTGCAAGTTGGTGGCAGCAGTCCTTTTTCCTTTTCTGCCAACACCCCGCAGCCTGTCACCACCGGGCCGTCGCAGAACCAGCTTGGGCCGTCAACGCCGCAAGGCGCCGGTGTTGGAAATATGTCACACCCTATGCCACTCGACAAGACTCATTTTGAAGCGACGTACAAAAGCTTTTGTTTGAAGAGGCCAGTGAAGATGGATCCCCGGGGAGTTCTAATCGAGAACCGCCCGGTAGATTTGCATCGGTTGCACGTTGAAGTTATGAAGGAAGGTGGTCACGCGAATGTGAGTTGTCGATTTGTTAATTCCAGCCTTTCGTTGACTTTCTCCCGCAGGTCTCGCAAAAGGACTTGTGGCCGGTCATCGGCGCCCGCTTAGACTTTGCTCAACTCCATGCCACCGATGGCGAGCCCGCTCGATCCGGGCCTGGGATCGGCCTTCAGCTAGGCCAGATCTACCAAGCCATGCTACAGGATTTCGATAACTGGTACATTGCGCAGATGCACGAAAGCCGGAAGAACGCGATGAGTCAAGGGACCGCACGAAGTCCACAACAGATGCAAATGTTGATGACAATGTCGCATTTGTCGGTAGCCGAGTTGCGTGCCCGGGGGGTAGAGGAGAAGATGATCAATTTCGTTGAACAACATAGGCCCAATTTGCAACGGTCATACCAAGAACAGAGATCGTTCCAGAACAGGCTGCGCAATGCGAATTTGAGTCAGGCGGGTGGTGGACCGCACGCTCAGGCTGCGGCGATTGCGATGCAGCAGAATGGTGGTGGTGGCGGCCAGCAAGGTCAACCCCAAGGTCAACCTAGACCCGTCCCTCCCGGTATCGGAGGCCCTGGCAATTCCTTGCCATTTACGAATTCGCCTGTGGGCCAACAACAAAATGCGACTGCGAGGAACCAGTTCGCTGTTGGTGTTCCGCAGTTTGTGCCGCAGGGGCCACAGCAACAGCAGCAGCAAGTCCCCGGTGGCCAAGCGGCTAGGATGATACAACAGCAACCGGGCCAGCAAAGAATCCCCCTTGCGGCGGCCGATGCTCTTATCCAGAGATGTAAACTTGAGTATACCACTACCAGTACGTTTTCTTTTTTTTTTTTTGTTGGAGTTGGAAGGGAATGCGCGGCTGATATTTGGCGGACGATAGACATTCAGAGCTTGCATGCTGTTGACATCCCCCCGGAGCAGCGAGTCGAGTATAATCGCCTTTTAGAGAATACATTTCGGACAGTTCAAGATACAGACCAAAAGCTTCAGGTGGTCGTCACCGTTCTGCAAAAGGAGGAGGTTATAAGGAGGTTGATCACGATCGTAAGCTTTCGGCTTTTAATCAGCATTCTTTTTTATTATTAACTCTAATTATCAGATCTGTACGGTTCAGCACCAACGATCGTTGTTGTCGACAACGTCGCCTCGCTATGTTATCACTTTCGATAACCTTCGAGGTATGAGCGTAGAACTGCAGCGGATAATGGACTCGTTTAATCACTCCTTTGCCAACATGCGGGGAAGCAATAACCTGCGATTGGGACTACTCAACATGCAGGTACCCCAGCCGCAACAGCAGCAGTTAATGGGCAGCAGCATGATGTCTCCTCCGAACACCGTGATGGGAACTCCCGATATGGCGCCACAAGCCCGCCCTCCATCTATTCATCAGCCTCCAAACGTGGGTCCCCCTCAGCAGCAGAACCTCCGACCGTCTGTCTCTCTCCAGCCACCTCCCAAACGAGGTGCCAAGGCTTCGCAAGGTGCAGGGGCGGTGTCCACTCCGTCTCCTGCACCAATGCATTCTGCGTCAACTCCAGTTACCAACGCACCAACACCCACAGCTATGGCATCGTCTCCTCCATCAACCGTGGCGGCGGCGGCGGCGACAAAATCTCCGAAAACGAAGGCACCTCCGAAACCAAAGTTACCTCAGCGGGCTCGCCGCGTGTCCAAGGCTGCTACGCCTGTCGCTCCGCCAGCTCCTCCGCCTGCGCCTGAGCAAACGCAGCCAACGGCATCGACGAGTGGTAATGGTGGTGGTTCTGCCAAACGGCCTCGTGAAGAGGAGTTTATGATACCAGGCCCATCGAGTGCGTTGAATGAAGCGTCACCACCGAAGCGTGCCAAGTTGGACTGGGAATCAGAGCCGAGCGAGGCGCTGAGGAAAAAGAAAGAAGACATGGAGAATTTCAACTCGGATCAGGATCCTTCCACCTTTCTAGCAGAAATGACTGAACTCATCAAGCGTGCAACGGCAGGCGAGGGTTCGGGCCTCTCTGAAACGTTAGAGATGATTCTGAAGGGATACGGAACCGTTCCGAATTTGACGGATGGTGCTGGAAATGTCTCGTTGGGCGAATCGAGCAACTCTGCACGAGAATCGACGCCACCACCTGGATCTATGGCCGAACTTGATGAATACTTCGATTTTTCTTTTGGGACAGTCGAGGATGAGGACAACAACTCAAAAGCCCCGACACCGGACCTGGTTTCGTCTTCATCTACGAACCCGAGCCCAGAGTCTAATCACGAGTTGGAGGCACCCCACCATACCCTTTCTTCCTCCTCATCCTCGACTGTCGACGTAAAAACGGAAGAATTATCAAATCCCCCAAGGTTAGGAATCTGGAAGGACGTCGATGGGGGAGAGGCGGCTTATTATCAGCCAAACGAATGGAAATGGGACAGTCCAATGGCATCATTTGACCCGGCTTGGGCGATATTTAATTCATAGTGTTTGGATTTGGCTTATTTATCTGCCGTTGCTCTTTCTAACCCTGTTCTTCCCCATTTTTACGAAACGAACGCTCTCACCCTAATCTTCGTTATGCTATGTATCTTATTTCAACGGCGGGCGAAATTCTCCTCCTCCTCCTACTCCTTTTCATCTACCTCTCTGCTCTATCTCGCTGTTGTTACTACTATTCCCAACCTTACAGCTGCTCTCTCTGTATTTCGTAGTGTTGTTTTACTGCTATCGATATTTCTTGCTTGCGTATATTACATAAACCATTAAACTAACCCTGCCACAAGCACTCATGTCCAACTCATGCTGCCATAACTTGATGCTCAAGGAGCTCTAGACCTCCTTTCATTATGTCTCCCACCAGCGACAATGTACACACCTCGGGCCTGCCAAAGCGTCAACCAGGTACTTCTTTCGTCCACAACCAATTTGCAACGAGCTACTCACCATTCGCAGCTCACCAGCCGTCAGTTTTGACACGCTTGCAAGGGTTGCTCCCCAACTCTGCCAACGATACCACTATTCCGCGTCCTGGAGACTCGACACAGCATGACAAGTCAATACTGCCGCGGGCACCCACGATAGATCCCAAGTTTCTCAAAGTCAGAATCCTAACATGGAATATGCACGACTCCCTGCCAAAGGTATTTATGGCTTGTGGTGAATGGAATCGCTGATGTTGAGGGTCTCCACTGGCAGGGCGATATAGAAGAGCTGTTGGGGAAAGTACCGGCTTACTGTGGGCCAACGGCGCAGCCTGGCGCCTTTCCCTACCTGCCGCATGATGGAAATCACCCTTACCATCTGTTTGTTGTGTGAGTTTAGACCTTCTGTTTGCACTACTACTACAACCAAGTTTTTGAAATTATTAAGCGCTGGCCAGGAATGTCCAACGCCATCAGGTGAGCTTAGCTGTATTCTTTGCTCCTTTCTTCTGAGATGTCTGTAGGTATACCAATGGGCTTGACCGCTGGATTTAAGATTTTAGACAAGGACCGTGACAAATCAAGGGAGTTCGACAAGGATCACGACAAACCAAACCAGAAAGAGAGGACCGATGATCTCAGACCCCACAAGCTCGAAGACGACTCTGAAGGCCCGCCCACTGGTTGGACCTCGATGCTTGAAGACATGCTATGTAACAACGGCATCTCGACTCGTAGTGGATCCCCCTCCACAGCCGAGATCGGCCCCCCAAGGCCGTTGATGCGGCAAAAATCTGTCAAGGAATCTCGCAAGGGACCATACCAGCTCCTTATCAAAGATCGATTAATGGGAATCTATATGGCTGTGTTCATTCATAGAGATTTGAAGCCTTTAGTACGAGGTATGGGGACAAAATATTATTATTTGATCCTACTCTTATCTTTTGTCGCCCTCAGGCATGTCCAAGTCCGCTGTGACCGCAGGACTTATTGGTGGCCGAGTTGGCAATAAGGGTGGCGTCGGAATCAGTCTCAACATCAATGGGACCACCTTTTTATTTCTGAATGCCCATCTTGCAGGTTTGCTCAACCTTGATCTTTTCCGTCGTGCTGCCTTTGACCCAGTTGTCTAGCACATGAAGGCAAAATCAACCATCGTCTTGCAAATTTGTCCAAAATTAAAGTACGTACCTGAATCTGCTTGAGTCGATCTGTCGTTGACTTTTCTTCGGCAGGCAGAATTATCTGTGGATGATTTTCTAGCCGTTGATGACCCGCGCAACATGGCTGAAGGTTGTTATCCACTCCCTTCCTTTCCGTGCGCTGTTCATTAATCGTGCCATAGATTTGACTGATAGATTTGACTTTTCGTTTCTATGCGGCGACCTTAATTTTCGACTAGATATCTCGCGCCTGCATGCAGACTGGCTTATTTCTCGCCAAGGTTTGAACCGCTGCTCTTCCTTTCAATTTCAAGCCTAAATCACATTCTAGAATATGCGCAAGCATTTGAGTTTGATCAACTTAATGCTCTCATGAAGCAAGGGAAATCCTTCATTGGATTCAATGAGGCGCCTATCAATTTCCCCCCGACATTCAAATACGATGTTTTGCGTACCCTCAAACGCTCGAAGCGAACAGGACCAAAGCCCCTGTCGCTCGGGGATCGATCGCCGGCCCTTCTCGAAATCGAAGAACCGGACGACCCAGACGATGTAGATGATGGGGCGTCGCTTGTGTCCTCAGCAATGACATCCGTCGTCTCACATCCAAACACCGAACCAGGAATGGAGGATGATTCTTACTTTTATACTATGCCGTCCACTCCAACAGGAGCTACCTCTACAAGTAAGGTTTCTGTAGTGTCAACCGCTGCTAACAAGGCTCGGGCTAAATGGCTGTCGTTGCTATCCCCTTCTTTTGTTCCTCCCATCAAATCCTTGAAGTTGAAGCAGCCTGAACCTTGGGCCGTACCATCCCCGACCACCACAAACCGTCTCGCTCCTCCATCACCATTGACACCCAACACCTCGAATACTTCGTCTGAAACAGGGAAAAGACGCTTCCTCCGCCCACCTCCTATGGCCCTGGTCAATTCAGCGGGACCTCAACAAACCGAAGTCGTAGGAGAGGAAAAGGGAGTCTATGATTCTTCGCATAAGAAACGTGTCCCCAGTTGGTGCGATGTTGCAAAAAAAACAATGAATGTTCGGCCCAACTAATCATTGGATACAGGTGCGATCGCATTCTGTGGAAGACTACAATCGTGCCACCGGACCCCGTGGGTGAGGATATGGAGACTTCTGAACTTCAACCTCGGTCACGAGGTAGAGTCGGTCAATTCTTCGTCAATGCATTTCGTCCGCCCTCCGCTCGTGCTGCGCAGGATAACAACATTCCTTGGTCATCCGACTCTGCATCAATAGATCGATTACCTCCTACCCCGCTCGGTCGATCCATCGCACCAACCACGATGAATCATCATCCGTCCCGTAAGTTTGGCACCATCATAGCCCCTTTATAAACTCTGAACGCCTTCTAAAGATGCAAAGCACGGCGAAAAACAGTTGCTTCGAGGAAATACTGCCTTTTCACCGCCTCCCACTGCCCCCCTACCATCTGAAACCCCAGCTCGACGGAGCACGGCGCCTGAAACTCCAGAAAGTCCGTTATTTCTTGATCGTCCTCAATCCGCCACACCTTCGTTATGGCGCTTCCTTCCTGCCTTCCTGTCGCCAACACATCACCAGGGTAACATGGAGATCAAGCATGCTCCACCTTTGCCAATCAAAGGTCATGTAATCTGTCTCGCCTACAACACTCTTGATGATCGTGGAATGCGGCGGTTAGAAGGTCGGAGTGACCACCGCCCGGTGATCGGTACTTACGCTGTCTATATTTAATTCTACCTTGCTATCTATACAATTGCATTCTCTTACTAGTATTGCAATGGTACAAAGATGATATTGCTTACCGAGTAGATGAGAATAGTGTTTCTCGGTGTCACGTGTTTTCTTGACTTTTGATAAGCGCGCAACCCGTTTCCTCATTCGGAGGCATCCCACTCTGGTTCCACCACCATGTCTGCCGCGATTTCAGAGATCCCTCTTCCCCAGTCCATGTTGGACACAGATCTCTACAAAGTAATGAAGCCGCCCTTGTTTTGTCTTCATCCTACAGCTAACAATCTGCCATTTTTAGTTAACGATGCAGCAATCGGTGTTACAACTCTTTCCGGACGTCCAAGCTACCTATCGATTTAAAAATCGAAACCTCGACACTCTATTCTCTCGTCAGTGTATCGAACGTTTCCGAACTGCTGTGTCTCGTCGGTTCCATGTCCAACTTTCACATTGAATGCGGTTAACAGCTGGAATGATTGCAGATTTCGCCACAATCTCATTAACCGACTCGGAGTTGCAGTGGCTCAAGGAGGTCTGCCCCTATCTAACGCTGGATTATCTCACCTACCTGTCGTCCTATCGGTATAAACCTGAACAAGTCAAGATCAAATACATCCCAGTGACCAGTGACAATTTGAAAGGACAGGTGGAAATCGAGATCGTGGGCCCATGGGTCGAAACCATCCTTTGGGAGGTGCCAATCATGGCGTGTCTCAGCGAATCTTACTTCCAGTCGGTTGTTGTGGATTGGAACTATGATCACCAAGACGGTATGCGAACCATGGACGCCATGAATATGCCACTAACTGTAGGCAATATCAGAGCTCGCTTACTCGAAAGCCAAGGCCCTGCTCGAAGCAAATTGTAATTTGAGCGAATTCGGAACCCGCAGAAGGAGGTCGTTCCTAGCGCAAGATATTGTTGTACAGGCGCTTGTTCGGGCCTCGAAAGAAATTCCGTCTACCGGTGGTCTT
This sequence comes from Hebeloma cylindrosporum, assembly GCA_000827355.1. Classification (NCBI taxonomy): domain Eukaryota; kingdom Fungi; phylum Basidiomycota; class Agaricomycetes; order Agaricales; family Hymenogastraceae; genus Hebeloma; species Hebeloma cylindrosporum. The sequence continues at coordinate 37,250 of KN831784.1, read as the reverse complement.
GCAGGAACTAGCAACGTAAGGTAGTCTTCTGGTTTTCATGAACTTTCCTAACCACTATCTTCAAGGTTCACCTTGCTCACAAATACAATCTCGTACCCATCGGGACAATCGCACAGTGAGCCCACAGCCCTCAGCCGTCGCCGAATGGTATGATGATTATCCATTTGTTAGCGAATGGTTTATGGGTGTATGTTTTACCCCCATCTGGATCAGCGCTTCAATAAAATGGATATTAGGTCGCTGCTTTGCGAGGCTACGAGGGCGCAAATACGACTGCTCTGCAACTTTGGGAAGAAGTCTACAGCGAGCCCCCGCTTATCGCCTTGACCGATACATTCACCACAGAAGCCTTTATCAAGGTATATCTCCCTACAAAATCGAACGTAAAACGAACTTTACCCTTCATGCTTTCATAGGACATGATGTCAAACCCAGACCTTGCACACCGCTGGACCGGCCTCCGGCAGGATTCTGGGGACCCTTTCGCTTTCGGCCCTCGCGTCAAAAAGATGTACCAGTCTCTAGGCATTCCAAACGATTCGAAATCTCTCATTTTCTCTGATTCGCTGACTGTCAACAAATGCATCGAAATAAAAAAGCAATGTGATGAACTGAACTTTAATAAGGGTACATGAACGAAAACACACTCCCCCAAATCGTTCTACTTACCATCATTGGCAGTGTCCTTCGGCATCGGTACATTTCTTACCAACGATTTTCGGCTTGCTTCCACAGGCGAGAAGAGCTAGCCGCTCAACATTGTCATTAAGCTGTCTTCAGTTAATGATAAGCCGTGTGTCAAACTCAGCGACGATTTATCCAAGGCAAGGGGCGTTTGCTATGCGGAGTCATGTTATTAATAAATCCATTTTCAGACTACTGGAGATAAAGAAACAATTGAACATATCAAGCGCCTCTACGATCTGTAGCGTCTAATTCCCGGGATACAGTTTGTACATTTGTTGGTCTCATGCTGACTCTGCTTTTATAAGTGCTTTGTTGATTGTAAATGCTTTGTAGTAAGTTAATGTTAGATTGTAGGAATTAAATCGAACACCACGTGACAATCACACATACTTCTTGCCACTGCACCTCCAACGCGCTCTCCTCACCTCATGGCTGATGTCCGTGCTCTTCTCAAGGCGAAACGCCAAGAAGCCCGAATCTCACATCCTTATGCTTCCTACAATCCTGCTGGCCAACTCAAATGTGCGGTGTGCGGGTTAGCCATAAAGCACGCGTCTGCTTGGGAAGGTCATTTGGGCAGCAAATCACATCGCACCAACGTTGCGCGCCTGCGAGAGGAAGAGCAACGACAGCGAATCGCGGAGGAGGAACCTGATTCTGAAAGCGCAGGAAAGCGCAAGGCCCCAGCTGCTGAAGCACAAAGCTCACAGATAGAGAAGAAACGGAAGGTAGAAGAAACGTCCCCTCGAAACCAATCATTTCCCCAGGATTTCTTCTCAGATCCTTCGCGAGCACCAATCCTCCTCTCCGAGGGCGAGTCGGATGAAGAAATGGAAGAGGGTGCTCCAGCCGTTCCAACCCAACACCACCCTCCCTCCAATGAAGTTGATCTCGAGTACCAGCGGTTTCAACTCGAACTTGTGAAGAATGCCGACCCATCCGAAACATATGATCGTGCAACTGTGGTAGCCGAGCCCGTTTTGGCGTCGACTGACATTCCCGGATTTCCAACCAATGCGGGCGAACCTACACCTACCCAGCCTGTGGATCTGACAGAGGAGCAAACGAGGAGCAAACGGGAACAAGAGGACAGAGAACTGATTATGGACAGGTTATTGGAAGAGGAGAGGGCACAAGAGGATGCTGATATGCGTGTTCAGCTTCTCAAGACAAAATTAGAGGTTCTTCGAAAGAAAAGAGAGAGAAAGACTACGACAAAATAGTAACTAAATACTTAATACTTTTGTTTTCTTTATCGTCCAAAATATTGAAGCGGAGTTTCAAATCACCACTTAGACGTGTCTCCACCTTTTCCTCGCCGTCCATAACGATGCCGGGCACTCACCTCCTCCCTCCAAATCTCCTCAAGCTCTTCGCCCCCCGCCCACCTCTGCCCTATGCACGTCCAATTGATAGGGACATTGCCCGTATCCGCAAAAAGGACGTTTCTGGGGTCGCCAGCATCCTCGCCCAAGTAAAGGAAGCAAACACGGATTCTCTGATCAATGCTGGCACATCCGATGCCATGGAGGAAGGGGAGGAACCCGTATTGACCCATGCAGAAGAAACTAATCGGCAAATTCGGCGCGAAGAAAGGAAAGCTAAGAAAACAGAGGAATTCAAGGCTGCAAAGGAGACATGTGAGTCAATGACCCTCTCAATTTCTTACTTGCTAATTCTCTACTCCCAGATAAGCCTGCTGATGACGCCGAGGCTGTTGGTGACCCGTACAAGACGTTATTCATCTCCCGTTTGGTGATACCTAGCCTGTTTGATCTTACCTTGACGGGAACTGACCTGTGCTCATTCTAGCATAAAACGGCAACAGAGACCGACTTGCGCCGCGAATTCGAGGGGTATGGTACGATCGAACGAGTCAGGATTGTCCGCGACAAAAAGGGCCGCAGCCGTGGCTATGCCTTCATCGTTTATGAGAGAGAGCGAGATATGAAAGGTATTATTTTTTCACTTTCTTCCCAACGGAATGACTGGAAGTCACCATTATCCAGCTGCTTATAAAGAATCCGACGGTTTGCAAATTATGGGTAAGAGAATTCTCGTTGACGTCGAACGAGGCCGGACTGTGCGAGGCTGGAAACCTCGACGTCTGGGCGGTGGATTGGGCGGTCGCCCCAAGCGAGTTGAACCAACGCCTGTTGCTCCACCAAGAGGAGGTATGAGAGGGGGATTTGGAGGGGGAGGGGGTGGGGGTCGAGGATTCAGTGATCGAGGCGGAGGTTTTCGAGGGCGAGGAGGGTTTGGTGGGGGTCGTGGTGGGTTTGGTGGGGACCGCCCTGGGTTTGGTGGAGACAGGGGTGGGTATGGTGGTGATCGAGGTGGTTATGGGGGTGATAGAGGTGGCGGAGGTGGGTTCCGCGGCGGCTACGAGGGTGGTGGCTTCAGAGGCGGCTTCCGTGGTGGCAGGGACGAGCAGTCTGGGGGCGGATTTAGGTAATGACAGAGCTTTTCACGATTTTTCTTGCCCTCATTCTCATCTTTGAAAATTTATTTTAGAGGACGCGGAGGCGGCATTGGATTTCATGGTAGTGGTGGTTTTGCTGACAGCCAATCAAATGGCTATGGACCTCCTCAACCAGCTGCGGGTGGCTACGGTGGTCCTCCTGGTGGCGGAGGCCTCGGAAGTAGTGGAGGTTATCGTGGGGACCTCAAACGCGAGGGTCCCAGTGGGTATGATGATCGTGATGCAAAACGGCCTCGGTACTAGGTCATTCGTGGTGGCCAACGTCCTTGCTTGGGGTCGAAGGTATATTCTGCCTGACTTGCTTTCTCGTTCTCAACATCAAGCCAACGCCAAGTTTGATGACCAACTCGTTAGGTTTAAGTATTCCCCAGGTTCTCTTTAAACCCTCTTTCCGCTCTTGTTTTCGTAAGTAAATTATGTTTATTGTCCTGATCAACCACTCTTTTTGGGACGGCAAGGCGTTTCATCGTGTCTGTAACCTGTTTAGATCTCAAAGTTTTATTTTGTAGCATCGAAGATAACCTAATATGTGGGGCAGACCAGGACTGGGTGTTAACCCAAAAATAATTTCCCATGCTTTCTGACTTGATTTTCAAATTCGTGACGTTGCGGTTTTGCCCCAGTAACTATGTATCGCGAACCTGTGAGTGAATTAACATGGTGAAATGTGGATTTGGAGCCGAATCAGGGCGCATTGTTCGGGGACAGGACAATGGTGACACTCATGATCGTTGCTGCAGGTTGCTGCTCGGTCCCGACCCTGCGCTGGAATGCCACGCGAGACGGTATGTTTCTCAGGGTCGTCCGTCAATCATGATTCATAGGTGCAAGGCCATACTCTTCTTGAAAACGTCGTGTTTTGCAGAGCTGGATAAGGAAGGTTGCAAGGATTTCAGGGATGTCTCCATATGTTCGTAGCAACACCCGTGACCAGGATGCAGACTTGGAGAATGACGCTCGGACTCGACGCATGGTATCTCGCCGCTTGCCAAGACCTGGGGTTCCCCTGCAAAAAGCCAAATCGCAATGCTCTTTGAGGGGGGAACGTCGCGTTCCCCTCATTTGTGTCCTCCAATCGTCCCGCATTCTAGGTGCTCATCCCCGGAATCTTGCCAGTTTTTAAAGCGCGATTGCTCGGTAACTTTGTTGTTACCTTGCCACCACTTGTGGTTCCTAGATCTGATCGAGGTTGACTCGTAGGCCGCTCGCCCTCTGTTGAAACTCTCTGCTTTTTACCCCAAATGTGGACACATTCCACAAATTCCCCTTTTTTTCCATCACCCTCTTCGTCAGTGCTCTTCTTGTCTGCCCAATAGCTTGTTCTTGGTGGAGGTCGGGCGCTACGCTGACACGGGTGCGCGGTTCATCCTGGCGACTGTTATAACGCGCCACCGGCCGGTCTGGGATTTCCATACAGGATGCAAGTCTCCTCTTTGCAATATTTTCCTGAAGCAACCCTTATCTTGCCTTTTTGCAGTCAAAGACATGGCACAGCATGAAGCATCATCCCGTTATCGCAGGAGCTCGCTTTTTCTCGGCCCATCCACCGTTCAGACAGACGACGAAACTGACACGGTTTCCCCGACTTCTACCACAACATCCCCGGCGACGGCCTTCTCACACAATCATGAAGACGATGGTCTCGAGCTTGAAGAGGATAAAAAGCCGTTATCTGGGCCTCAGAGGTCAGCCTCGAGCAAGTCTGAAAAGGAGAAGCGGAAACGTTCCAGGGTGACCCCGGAGCAATTAATTCATTTGGAACGATATTTTGCGACGGACCGAAGCCCCACTGCAGCACGACGGCGCGAAATTAGTGAGCTTCTCGGAATGCAAGAACGCCAGACCCAAATTTGGTTTCAAAATATGTCAGTCGCTAAACACGTTCGTCTTCATCAATGGCGTTCACCCTCATTTTAGGCGCGCAAAGGCGAAAGTACAGGATGGAAAACATGGTAGCCGAGGAGACAGCGCAGAATTTCCGCCAGACACGCCACCTGAGCTTTCAACTGCCTATGAGGGCGAGCTTCACAGCTTGATTCATGAAGAAGGGCGTGAGTTTCATTCGTTTCCGAACCCTCTAGCTGAGGTTCAAGGATACTAATTCACCGACGGATTCTTTCGACTACAGCCGTGACCATTATCCCCTGCACCGATTTGACCATCGGGACATGGCGTCGAATCGCGACAACGGGGGGGAAACATGATTTGGTGGCTTATGTCTCCGAAGTAAAACGATGTTTAATTTGGTTCATCCATTCGGAAGGCTATGGTTTCAAGATGGAAATACCTTTCACCACTGTCATTGATACTGAGTTCAAGAGTATGGGTCCTGCATCCGGCCAGGCTGTCTTCGTCCTGTCGCAACCCCCGATTTTCTATCTTGAAAACTCTTCCTCCCCTCGGCCGGATGGGTCAGCCCTGCGCACATGGAAAAGATGCTCCGATTGGACGGAAGGTCACCAAGCAACCCATGTTTTACGCCACACTCTCATCGGCTCGTCGGTTCAATTGGCCCACGTTTTGCGGAGTCTACATTCACCTCCGCCCGTCTCCGATGTATCGCGTGGAAGTTCGATGTACCGTTTAGACCCAATTTCATCCCCAATGGAACTGCCACCGCCGCCGTTGGCAAGTCTTAGTGCCCCCTTCACCTATGGCGGTTTGGGGATGAAGCCTATGCAACAGGATCGGCTCGAACATGCGCGAAAGCGATCGTCATACGGTTCTCTCGACACACGCTATCTCGCTGATAACAGTGGTCTTCGACCTCCGCCCCACAGCGCGCCAAACCCGACATTCCCACCTCATGCCTATATCCCTCCCGCTAATCAGCCTATGCATCCCAATTTCAACCCCACAGTTTATAACCAATACCAAGCAGGTATCCAACATAGTTCAGGAAACCCTGATTATTCTTCCATTCCTTCCCAGAGCATCCCACCTCGCCCACATATTTCTCAACGACCACAGTCATATTATAATAACAGCCCGCGCGCCTTGCAACCTTTCCAATCAGATAATAATCAACCCGGGGGCTCGCAGTCGATGGGTTACCCTTTACAATCTCCACCGCTTTTGACAACACCATATCTTCCGGAATCAAGGACTAACCCACCTCTCCGAACGTCCTCTGGGATGTCTTCCATCATGTACGACGTCGAAACGGAGTTGACTCGACCACATTGAATCATTTTTCGTTCACCAAACTTCTCTATGTTAAAGCCTGCTATTATCGTAAGGCATTTTAAGCGCCATAATCCATGTAATGTGTTATTAATTTCGTTGGTTGTGTCAACAAATTCCCTGTTTGCATGTTCTCTCCTGCGGACATATTCGCGCTCCCTACTTGCATTCGCATAATACCTTCCTCCGTTTGTCTAGTTATAGATCAAGTAATATACTTATCCATATTTTTTTCGTGAGACAAAGAGCACAAGGCCCTGAGCGTCATTATAATTAATAGCTGGAAATCCTGCCCAGAAAAATCCTCAAAATGGGCCATCCACTCCTCCATGTCGCCCTTCCTGGAGGCGCTCCTTGCCTACCCGGGTATGGTATGCTCTACTCACGACATTAACTATACACACAAAGGTGAGTACTGGCCCAACGCAATACGGAGTCAAAACTCACATGTTTCCAAATAACGTTCTAGGCATCTCGAAAGACACGTCTGGGAATGATGAACACACGTTAACAGGGACCATTCACGAGCGTTTCAAAATGGTGTCCTCACCTGTTCTGCGCTCCCCAATGAACTCCCAGGTTTCGTCACGCATTTCGAAAAACACTTCTCAGTAGCTTTCTAATGATTTCGGAGGGGGGTTCAGCGAACTGCTTTATTGAAGTAAGTGTGCTATCAATCCGTACATTCATAAGTTCTTGGGCGTTGGCCAGAGCCAATTCCTGCCGAATATTTTGCATGACGGCGTCCTTGCGAGCAGCCATGTCATTGTCTTGGGCCCACATAAGTAAAAAGAGTTGGTTACAGGAATCATGAACACGGACCACTGAAGGGGGATGAAGATTTGGAGAGAAAGTCTGACATTATGTAGAAAGTTGGTGGAAGGTAATAATGAGCGTCAAAAGCAAGAGCAATTCTTATGTAAGCTAATACCTGCCTTCCTCGGAGTCGGCTACCATGGGTGCCCAGGAATCAACTGGCCGCTCTGAGCAGCTAAACGCGGATGGCGGGGGAACCGTTGTCGACTATTACCAACTCTTGGAAGTCAGTGAGGATGCCACATCCGATGAAATCAAGGTAAATCTCAAATTCACGAATTTTTGTCAAATCTAATGAATACAAAAAAGCGTTCTTTTCGACGTTTGGCCTTGATCCATCATCCAGATAAAAACCACACAGATGTGGAAGGAGCAACGCGTAAATTTGCTACGTTGCAGCAAGCCTACGAGGTACGTCCGTCTCTTTCTGCACGCTACCCGAACGTTGACAAGGCGCAACAGGTCCTCAGTGATGAACAAGTAAGTACAACGACCTCCAAAATCTGGCCCTGCAATTCATAAATTCACAAGTAGGAGCGGGCTTGGTATGATTCACATCGCGCTTCTCTTGTCCCCGAGCCAGATGCAGAGACCGTTTTCGACGATATTCGGAAAGGCGTAAACTTGTCAGGAAAAATTCGGGACAGAGGACTTACGGTCAGGCACCTGGCCCGCTTCTTTGATACGACGATATGGGATTCCTTTGGTGATGGAGAAAATGTGAGTGTCTCCTCGAAGATCACTTCGGATAATCTGATAATCCGTTTTCCAGAGCTTTTTTTCTGTCTATCGCAATCTTTTCTCGAGACTTTCCGCAGAAGAGGCCCTGTTCATGTCAGATCATGACTATCCCTCCTTCGGGCTATCTACATGGCCTTGGTCTGCTTTGAAGCAGAGCGATACAAGTGGTGCCAGGGATTTTTACAACGTATGGATGAATTTCACGACGGAAAAAGATTTCTCTTGGGTAGAACAATGGAATCTTTCCGAAGCACCCGAGAGGCGCGTTCGAAGGTTAATCAAGGTTTTTTTTTATCGCAGCGTTTTTTTGGCTGAATGAATGGTGCAGATTGATGGAAAAGGACAACAAGAAACTACGTGACGACGCCCGGAAGGAATATAACGACACAATTCGCGTGAGTTTCAAGCTGAACTCATTTCATCACCGTGATGCTTAGATTCAGTCTCTCGTGAGGTTCGTCCGTAAAAGGGATCCAAGGTACAAGAATCATCTCGCATCTCAAGCCCAGAACTCTGCATCTCAACCCCCAAACCAAGACAAGTTAAATTCGCACATCCTCAAGCAGCAGGCGGCGGAAGCCTATGTTGAACAAGAATGGCAAAAGGTTGAAACCAATGCCCTACACAAGGATCTCGACTGGGCAATTGCAGAAGGGGAGGACCTCGAGGAATGGGAGTGTGTTGCCTGTCGCAAAACCTTTCGCAGCGAGGCGGCTTGGGACAGCCATGAGCGGAGCAAGAAGCACATGAAAGAGGTGGAGCGTTTGAGGAGAGAAATGCAAGAAGACGACAAAGAACTGGAAATGTACCTGGAATCCGACGGTCAGAACCTCGATATCCCTGATCTTGACGAGGGTGCCATTTCAGAAACTCCAGTCATAACGCCTGCCCGGGCTGCTTCCCCATCTCCTACAATCTCCAATTCATCAGCGCCGCCCAGTCAAAGTCAACAGGATGTTCATGATGTTCAGTCATCGGGCTCAGGGATGGAGGCATCATCTCTCGGCCCCACCTCTGATGTTGAAACTCTCCCGAAGCGCAGAAGGAAGACCGCCAAGCGCCAAAATATGGATGCTGGAAGCAAGGACTTACCAAACACGGCCTCAGATGTATCCGAGGTCACCAGCCTTCTGTCGACTGCAACCGCCGCTGATTCGCCAGAGACTGTGGAAATATCGAAACGCGACAAACGACGAGCTCGTCAGCAGGCAAAAAAGGGTGCGGAAGCCAACAGTGATGGAAGTTTGGTGAGTTATTTTCCCTTTGTCACTCTTTACTCCCTTTGTTGACGTTTTCTTGCAGAGGTGCAATGTATGCAGTCAAGGCTTTCCCAGCAAAACAAAGCTTTTCAACCACATAAAGGGTACTGGACACGCCATGGGTGTTGCTGAGGACGAACCGAAAGAGAGTGGGAAGAAAAAACGACGGTGAGGGTTGGCATTGTGTTTCAACAGCTCACACTGGAGGATGCTGAAAACACATGTCCAATCCTGACCAATGTACATGTTACCAGCTACCACTCGAGGGTGAATTGTATCAAGGATCGGTGGAAGTCAATCCCAATTATTTAAACTATTGACTATCAGTTGTATGTACATTATGTTATGTATATAGACTATCCCATCAACTGGGAAATATCTGCAGGTGGATATTTTGTTTGCGAGAATGTAAGAAGCCTAAGATAAAGCATGAGATGTAAGGCATGTTCATCATGGTTGGGCACTTACCTCTTCAGACTTTGGATATACTTTCGACTGACCTCATCGTTGAGTACATGCGCCACCTGATCTGCAGAGATTTTTTCCCGTGCGGATCGCTCATGGATACTGATAGACGAAATTAGAAAGAGATCACAACAAAGTAACAGGGAGGTGGCGTACCCAACCATGGTGACCCCGATTGGCCACGGTGCGTTTCCGATTGAGAGACGAAGGTAGGAATCGTTTGCACGCTGGTATTGTCGTTTTTGCATGTAGTGAACGATTTCTGCCATGCGTACTAACATGTCGGGTGGGAGGGACTTGGGGATGATTAATATGGGCGTCAGGATCATATTTTTTAGGAGAAGTCCCTTACTCTAGAGCGAAGTGTTTTGAACAGGGGCTTCAGATATTCAGCGGATTGCACTTGGGTAGCTGCGGCTAATTTGCCCTGAGTTGTTCGCTTGATATGTTCTACACGGCAATTGCGTCAAGTAGTGAGGGGTAAGACAACACAAAACGAACCTGGGCGTTCATCCATGGCTTCCTCCCAGTCTTTCAGAGTTCTCTTCAATGCGTAGTAAATCAGGGGATATAGTTTATCGGGGTCGGTCTTGACGAGGTTGAGGTCCAACACACTATTGGCATTAGGATCGTTTTCTTCTTTCTTCTTGCCCTTGCTAGATTTATTCCGAAGTTCCCTTTCACTGTTTTCGACGTCCTCCAAGGCCTTTTTGAAATCATTCTGCCCGCCTTGCCGGTCATGACCTTTTTCTTCGATGAGCTCAAGAGCCCGAAGCCTTAGCCGCCGATCCTTGTCGAGTTCTCCAAACAATCGAACAGGTTGGCCTTTGGCGCGAAGGCGCCGAACAGTTTCTTCGTTTGAAATGTTATACGAGGACTCTGGGGGAACAGGAGAACCCGTCTCGCCAATGGGATCTGGTGATTTTGAAGACGAAGGGAGAGATGGTGACTGAACTCAATCCAAGTATCAGCCTAGTCGAAAGATGAATCGAGATAGAATGAACTCACTCTGGCGCTCTTGGCCTTGTCGCTGGTGTCCGCCGCTGCTTGTTTCCGTTCGGCTTCCTCTCGCTTCTTCTTCTCCTGGGCATTTTGTTCTTGTTCTTGACGCAGACGCTCGATATCACCTCGCCTCATGTATTTTGTGGGGCGCTCAGCCGAGAACGGCTCGTCTTGAAGAAGCTTTCGCTTTGAGGCAATTTCTGCTTTGAGAGCGTCCATGGTTGAGCTGGAGATGCTGACATAAGCGAGTTATGTTGTAGTTTTTGGTGGTTCCGCCACATCCCGAACCAGAACCACGACCATGTCCGAAGTTTCCAGGTATTCCCTTCCAATTCCCTCGATTTCCCCTCTCAACTCTTGTTTTCCAGCAAATACGTCCTTCAAACCGTTGGTTTCGACGGTCCGTCATCTCTCTCGTTCACCGCGTCCGAATCCCATTCTTATCCACTTTACAGCTCGTTTCCCCAACACGAACCAGACCAGGAACTGGTACATATACTCTTCATTCACCAACTATGCCCACACTCATCCATTATCCCAGCTTCCAAAACTATACCGACTACTTCAAGTGCATCTCTGCCAAGGGCGAGGATTATGCCCCATGCAAGCAATTTAAGAAGGCGTACCACTCACTTTGCCCCAGTACGTCTTACCTTTTCGTTGCACCCTACTTTGCTGACTCTGCCTAGACGAATGGGTAAGACTGTGTGCCCTGAAGCTCTCCTTTGTGCCTTACATTTTTCTAGATCTCCAAGTTCGACGACCAGCGCGACAACGGTACTTTCCCCGCGTCGTTGGAGCCTTGATACTGCATAATAGTATATTCTTGTACCCCGTGACGTGCGAGAGAAAATAGATCGATTGCATTCCATAAGTGTTAACGGATCATTCAACCACCACCACCACCACAATGGACTTTAGTTCCGAACCACCACATTCTTCCCTCCTTCACATTCAGCAATCTCAGCCGTTCAATGCAGAACCTTCCGCTGCTTCCCTTGTCGAATTTACCTTGACCCCTGAAGAGCTTGTCTATTGCAGGAACCATGGTCCGGTCCGTGAATTCGACGAGGACACCTACACTCTTGTCGTCAAACAGAACAGCAAGGACGACGTCAGACTACGACTATCCGAGGTCAAGGCCAACCTTCCACTAACCCATGTGGTTGCCGTGCTTCAAGTATGTTGTATGCCTAGACCCGAACACCAGCTAATGATCCGGATGGCTAGTGCGCTGGAATCCGAAGAAAGGAAATGGGTTTGATCAAGCCAGTTCATGGCGTCCCATGGTCCGACGGCGTCATCGCGAATTGCAGATGGGGAGGAGTATTAGTTGCAGATCTCCTCAAATACGCAGGAATATCGTTACAGGGAAATGCAAATCGACATATTTGCTTTGAATCACACGCGACACTTTGTCAGGACGATACCTATTACGGAGCCTCAATCCCCGTGTCTCCGGATATCGGACATGCCTTGCTTGCATACGAGGTACGCCAATAACCGATACCGAAGATGCCATTTCTTAAAAAAATAATACACGTTGCAGATGAATGGTGAACCTTTGAGTGCTGATCATGGAGGACCACTCCGCGTGGTTGTGCCGGGATTTTTGGGCGCGCGTTGGGTCAAATGGGTGGACACGATCGTCGTTTCCCCCGATGAGTCTGAGAACTTCTACCAGCAACGGGATTATAAAATCTTACCTCCTGAAGTTTGTTAAGCCTTCTCATCCATTTATTCGTTACTGACCCAGACATACCAAAAGATCGATACAAAGGAGAAAGCGAAGCCAATGTGGTCGAAATACCCATCGATGACGGCATTGCATTTGAATTCGGTGGTAGCCTCTGCAAGCCGGTCTTGCGATGGCAGCCTTTTCGTGAAAGGGTACGCAACCCCTGGTCCATCCGGAAATGTGAAGGGAATAGAGGTTACGACCGATGGGGGCGAAACTTGGCACGATGCGAGAATAACATATCAAGAAGGAAAGTGGAGCTGGACGCTTTGGGAAGCTGAAATAGGATCTGTGGCAGAAACTGGCAAGGTGCAGAGTCGAGCTATAGATTTGGATGGAAATAAGCAGCCGCAGGAAGGTGTTTGGAATTTGAGAGGAGTAGCATTCAACGGATGGGGAGTAGCCGGTTGGTAGTCCGTCCTGTTTAGGAAATATCACATTTCTTTATCCCAACCACCATGGTCCTTGGAAGGCTCGTCCACTACACCGCCGACGCTGTCCTATTATCAACAGTACTCGCCGGCGTGAGGCGCTCAAGTGGTTTCTCGTCAGCCATCCACTCCACCTTCACCCGCTCTTATTAACCTTCGCGTCTTTACAGCCCAGACGCATCAGCAATATCAGACCCTACTATCCGTTCAGTCGCCGAGAAATTCTTGGGGGTAGGCGAAACCATCTTCGACATGGTGCAAGCCACAGCAGTGAACAGTTCTTATTTCAAGAGGTCGAATTGATCTCGATGTAACACATGGGCGCGAGACAATAGCACAATCTTCATTTTGGTGCCCTTTCCCGCGCAGCCAGCCACCGACGGACAGAGAGTTCAGATAACGATAAACAGCATCGAACCGTATATCCCCGGCACGGGAACATTTAGGAATTGCGATGAAGAAGTTCACGAACATTAATTGCCACGTATACTACACATCTGTATGTGATCTTGTCGTCGAACTCCGCTCGATTCTCCCATCTCAAAAGGTTCCTGATGACCTTTGAAGGAAGTATTATTGAATGCCTTATAAAAATACATGGGTCCTGATACATAAGAGATCCGTGTCGACGGTCAACCAGATTGCTTTTGTCGAGGTAGACTTGTCGCCGATATTGATTGAAGTGCGCCTGACTTCTTCGCCGTATTCTGTAGGATCCGGGCCCGCAATGAATTCAGAGAACTAGAAGCAGAGTTTGTTGAAGACCCGGAAGAAGTGGAGGGAATGGAGGTTATCGATAGTGTCGTTTTCTTCCGTTTCGAGGCACGCATTTGCTCTTGCTTTGCCTGTTCCCATTCGTTTTTCGCCTCCTCTATGGTCTTCTCGTCATCCTCCAGAAGTTTCAAGGTTGCTGGCAAACCGTAGCGACCTTTCAGTAGATCATCAGATTTTCTTTTCTTTTGCTCCAACTTCTTCTCTTCCCGAAATCGCTTTCGAGCCTTCAGGGAGAGAGAGTATGGATCCGCGTTGTAGTGTTCTGAGGCGTCCTGGAGGGATTCAATCCGCGGCCGTTGTACGTTTTCCATGTGGTTTTTGGCATCCGTGGTCTTCTCCAAAGCGACTAGAGGATCGACTGTAACAGATTCCTTGTCCGTGTCTAGTTTGAGATATCAGACAGACCTGCAGAAGCCTTCAATAAGAGGAGAGCTAACCGTGAACAGCAAACCCTCCATTCTCCTCTGGATTCCAATCTTCATCTTTCTGCCTTGCACCCGAAGTCACAACATACCGCGTGTTCTAACGGAAGGATGCGAGTCAGAGGGACAAGAGATCAGACAGCAGTATATGTTGACACACCTTGGGGTCAGTTTGGATTTCGAACCACCCGTCGCATAGATGACACTTGCAACGGAATGAGAAGATGGGTGTCGAGTAATATGCGCCGATTTTCTTTTTCTCGGCATTGTAACGCACACCCATGCCAATGTGGTTATTGCATGTTCCACTGGAAATGTTGGCGGGGAGACGTTGAGATATGTGTCTAGTGCTCACCACCAGATATTGAAAGGCAATTCGAAGCGAGTGATCAGGATGCCTTGATCCAATTTCCGGGCGCGATCCCCCAAAGCATGTTTCCCTGAAAGGCGGCGGTAAGGAGAGAAGCTGGGAAGTTTGGGTGCAGGCAGCGTACCACGAGCCTTGTTCAAGCTTCCCTGAGAAGGATCATAGTCGGGAGGATAATATCTGGGATGTGTTGAGTAGGAGGTGAAGATGAATAAGAATAACGTCTGACTTGTTGAAGCCTTGCATAACGGTGGTAGTGGTCAAACCAGGCGTCAATCAATCACATGACATTCTAAACTACTTTACTTTTACAAATGCGATGAACAAATTCAATTGTTTCAATGACACTCGATCCGTCGGAAACATGCCAGCCATTTTTCACCACCGTTTCTCTCTACTTTCTTGCCCTCCTCTGTACTAGTGTACACTGCATCGATGATAGGGCCTTTCCCCTCCGATCGTAGCGTTTCTTCATCGACGGGTTCGAAGAGGGGAAAGGCGGACAGATGGACCCTCATCCAGTCGTGAAGATCTTTGACGTCGGTGATGGTGTAAACAATGCCGCCGGGCCGCAATACATAGGCGTACTCAGCGAGCAACGTCGGAGAGATAATGCGGGCCTTGTGCTTGCGAGATTTGAAGTGAGGGTCTGGAAAGAGGAAGAACAGAGCAGACAACGAGTTTTTGGAAAAGTAGTTTGGCAGAAATTTCATGGCGTTGGCTCGGACGATGGAGACATTTTGGTACGAGGTAGAGTCGGGATCGTCCGCCTGGCCAGTGACTCGGAGGGCCGCAATACGATCTTGGACATACTGGGATACCTGGACACGGATTTCCATTCCTGTAACTATTGATTTAACAGTGCAGTGTAAGGCGAGAGAAGAAGAAATACCCAGCATGAGCGTGTCTGGAAAGATGGGGGCAAGGGCGATCAGGAGACCGCCGAAGCCACAGCCAACATCCGCAAACTCGGGGGCCTTGCCTGTACCAGAAAAGGCTGGGTAGTGAACTGACCAGTCTATAGCATGCGGGGCGATGGGATACTGCAGAGAGTGGTCAGAAAATGGGTTTGCATGGGCACGCTGGCGATAGTGTTTTTTCTAACGGGCGGTGAGCGATATCCTTGGAAGTGAAATGAGAGAAAGCAGACCTGAGGTAGAAGGGGGAGGTCGCTGCTCGTCGTCGTCGTCGCCGTTGCCGCCGTCGTTCGCTTCCGTTTGCCCATTGTGGTCGGAGGAGAGGTGGGATTAGGTAACGGTCATGTGATTGTGGAAGAAGCCGGGATGTATAAATATCAATTCGGACGTGTTTTTGCAAATTCAAACACCATGTCCGTCTCCGCCAGGTCTCTCCTCGCCTCGGTATGTTATTCCAACAACAACATTCTTCATTCTCCCTCACTCTTATCCTAGTCTCGGCCCTCCATTTTGCGCGCTGCTTTCCCAGCCGCCCGTCTTTCATCCACCTCTGCGAAACCCGTCTCTCTCAAGGAGCGGCTCGCGGAACTTATTCCAAAAGAACTCGAAAATGTCCGTACCCTCATTCCGTCTCCGCGCCTTTCTCTTATTCTTTTCCGCAGGTAAAAGCCACACGTGCTGAGCATGGCAAAAAATCCTTTGGTCCCGTCATCGTCGACCAACTCTACGGGTACGTCACTTGGCTCCGTCACACCCTCTCTAGCTCAATTCCTCGTCTAGCGGCATGAGAGGTCTTCCTGCTCTCATCTGGGATGGTTCCGTGCTCGACGCAGGTGTGTACAGTACAATCATATTCACTCCCGGCCTTCTTGACACCGTCCTCAGAGGAAGGAATCCGGTTCCGTGGCAAAACCATTCCCGAATGTCAAGCTTTGCTCCCCAAAGCTCCCGGAGGCTCCGAACCTCTTCCAGAAGGCCTCTTTTGGCTTTTGGTCACGGGAGAGATCCCTACCCAGGAGCAGGTTGCCGAGCTTTCACGCGACTGGGCCGCACGCTCCGCCCTTCCCGAGTTCGTCGAGGAAATTCTCGACCGATGCCCGCCAACCCTTCACCCCATGAGCCAGTTCAGCTTGGCGGTCACCGCCGTGAGTCTCACATCTCAGATGAATGCGCTCTTAGCCACTCATTATTTCTTCGCAGCTTAACCATAACTCCGCGTTTGCAAAAGCTTACCAGGATGGAATTTCCAAAAAGGACTACTGGGGTCCCACCTTTGAGGATTCTATGGACCTGTATGTTCCTTTCCTGATGTCTTGCTGTCTGCACCGAATTCATCCCTGGTAACAGCATCGCTAAACTGCCCAACATTGCCGGCCGCATTTATTGCAATGTCTTTGGCAAGGGCAAACTTCCCGCCATCGATCCCTCAAAGGACTACTCTCACAATTTGTCAACTCTCCTTGGCTTCGGTGATAACGAACCCTTTGTTGAACTGATGAGACTCTACCTCACGATCCACAGGTATATGCCGTCTTATCCCTTTTCTCATACGCGCACTCATCCCTTCATAGTGACCACGAGGGTGGAAATGTTTCCGCACACACTGGAAAGCTTGTCGGTTCTGCTCTCTCTGACCCTTTCCTTGCCTACGCGGCCGCTCTTAATGGGCTTGCTGGTCCCCTCCACGGCCTTGCCAATCAAGAAGTGCTTATCTGGCTCCGCAAGATGCAAGCGCAGATTGGTGAGGATGCATCCGACGAAGCCGTCAAGGAATACATCTGGGCCACCCTCAAAGGTGGTCAGGTTGTTCCCGGTTATGGGCATGCCGTTCTCAGGAAGACCGACCCCCGTTACACCGCCCAACGTGAATTTGCCTTGAAGCATCTGCCAGACGACAAAATGTTTAAACTTGTGGGACAAATTTACAACCTTGTTCCCGACATCCTTCTTGAGGTTCTCGATATCTATTTTCCGCCCAGTGATGAAACTTAATCTCCTCTTTCTGTCATTTAGGCTGGAAAGGCCAAAAACCCTTGGCCGAATGTCGATGCGCACTCTGGCGTACTTCTCACCCACTATGGGCTGACACAGATGCAGTTCTATACAGTCTTGTTTGGTGTATCTCGTGCCTTTGGTGTTGCTGCTCAATTAATCTGGGACCGTGCTCTGGGAGCTCGTAAGTGTTGTCTATCTATACCATCAGCATTGATACTTAAGATTACAATAGCTCTAGAACGTCCAAAATCGTACTCCACTGCCGCCATCAAGAAGATGTTTCAAAACAAGGCGTAAGCCTTGGCCGCGCCGCTTTGATCAAGCATTATAATATTATCTTTTATTAAAAAAAACATAGAATTTGATTCTGTTTCGATACTTATGATCCTTTTGTGCTCTTCTTTTGGAGAGATAGATGAGATTGATGATTGAATCCTGGTGTGACATGCAGTTTGCACTGCAGTTGAAGTAGTCTCTGTGTTCTCAATGGGCCAAACCTGGCAGGTAGGGATTGGCACGGGTAACCCTGGGGTTTTCCGAGCCAACCCGCACCCCTACCCGTGAAAACCTGTACCCGTGACCAGGGGTACGGGTTTTGGCAGGTGCGGGTACGGGTTTGCGAAAAACCCCGGGGTTTGGTCATTTTCTGCGGGTTTTTCACTTATTTCCGCTGTAAACCATTTTTCATCTATTTTTTTGGTGTTTTCCAACGGTGAATATTACTATAGTATACCCTACTACTAGTAACCTACTTTAAAACAAGTTAAGATAATATTATAAGCCCCCCAAAAAAACAATTAAACCTCAAAAACCCGAAATTTTGTACCTACATACATGTTGCATTATGTTCTTTGTAAAATTACTATAAATTCCAAATAAATTAGTGCTTCACAAGCGTAATATAATGCATTTTTCCCCCTCCAAACAAACCCATGACCCACGCCAGGGGTACGGGTTTTTTGAGGGTACAATTTTTCTAACCCCTACCCGTACCCCAGCCCAACCCGTGACCTTTACCCGCGGGTTTCTCCAACCCGTGATAATCCCTACTGGCAGGCTTTGTATGTGAACTGATCACTGTGGACTCCAGATCGGGTGAATTTCATTGGTCAATTCCCCAATTTATTTGATTAATAAAAGTTCGACTTTGTCGAACGAGCCTTGCTGTGATGTGATTGATATTGGATAATTTGGATTTTATAAGTATGGTAAAAGAGTGCTGAGGATGCTACTCTCCTAGGAAAATAAATACTTCTGAGGGCTGCTCATCGCCAACCTGCGGTTGACTCCTCGCAGCCCATTCTCTCCTCAGAAATGCTCAACTAATTACAAGTCTTTATTTATAAAAGCTCGTGCTTTATGCGGATGGCTAATCTTCCGTATTATTATGGGAAACAATTATGTTCCATCCATGATTGTTGGACGTCTGGAAAAGGAGGGATGCGGAACCCAGTGAAACAAGCATGTACAACAGCTGGAAAGTATTTCGTTTCGAGTTTCAAGGAAAAAGTGGATGTGGTAGTATTTGGCACCAGACTCAGAGGCAAACATGTACAACAGCTGGAAAGCATCTCATATTTCCTTATAAGTGATTTTAGACCAAGAGGAACCTTACTGTTTCACAGCAAGGCCATGTAATTACTTCACCTATTGAAAACAATCGTGTTCTCGAAGGATTCACCCAAGAGTGGATGAAATTTCCAGGCTGTCAATGGGTGAAAGACTGATTAATTCACACATTTTATGACTGATTTCAACATGCATTCAACAGGTATTTCTCGCATCTAGACTCGGTGAATTTCCCCAGAACCATGGATGAATTCAAATCACCCGCTCTTGTGATTACTTTCCTCATTTCTCCCATTTGTCAATTCATCCTGCAAATGGGTGAACATTGCTGGGCAATGAAGGATTAAATTCATCTGAAGAAAGGTTGGGAGATTCAACAGGTAACTTGGTAATAGATATATATCAGAGCTTCTACTCATCCTCCTCTCCTGAATCCAATTGCTTGTTTTCACCATCCTCATTCTCCTCCTCGTCATCATTGTCGGAGTCCACATTATGGAGCTGAGAGTTGTTTCCACTGGAGGTAGCTGCAGAGCATTCAGGTTGAGGCATCATCTGCCCTGTTTTGACCTCATAACGTTAGTGGTTTTGCATATACTGCTTGACGAGTTTGGCGGTTGCCCAGTTTTGGGGAAATCGAGCCTTGGACATGTATGGATGTGTCTTGCGAGTCTAAAGTAGTTCTGTAAGCAAAAAAAATGGATAGCCATATTTCAGTACTCACAAACTTAAATATGGCGCTCAGGTCATCTGGATCAACTTGACGGAAGTCGAGAGAAAGGTCAATCGACCATTTGATGATACTGTCGCGGACCATCTGCTTTGAAAGGAAATCACAAAGGTGGGTGATGGTCACAATCTGATAGTCTCTTGCCTCTCACCATGATAGCGTGGTATAGCTGTTTGCTCTCTGGTGTATCATCAAGCTTCATTTCTCTTATCAGCTTGAATCCCTTGGACCCTGCTTCACCTCTGGGCTTTGGTATCGAAGCAACCTCTGCACACTGAGTAGAGACTTGACCCGCAGAATTTGCAGTCACCTTATGGAGGAGGAGGACCTCCACTGGCACAATATGAGTTTCTCTCTTTATTGGGTATGAAAATAATAACTGACCTTTGAGTCTCTCGATCTCTTTAGCTGCTGACATAGCAGCCATAGGCAACTCACAATCAGTTCCACTGCCCTCAGCAGTCTTTGTAGTGCTGTGGGATCCTAGGCATAACAAGAGGATTCGAGAATTTGTGATAGAGATGTTCATGGTACGACACACCC
Organism: Hebeloma cylindrosporum; assembly: GCA_000827355.1. Classification (NCBI taxonomy): domain Eukaryota; kingdom Fungi; phylum Basidiomycota; class Agaricomycetes; order Agaricales; family Hymenogastraceae; genus Hebeloma; species Hebeloma cylindrosporum. The sequence goes on along the minus strand of KN831784.1, from coordinate 17,129 downwards.
AAACCCAAACCTTTCCTTGGTTGATTTTTCATCTTTGTGGCGTGTAGAGAAGCCAAATTTTCTTTATCTTTGGCCATCACTGCCTTTGTCTTTGAAGGTACATTTTTCTTGGTGTTCTTTAAGGGTGCCATACTGATGCTGGTATATTCAAGGATTCATGGTGAAGGGGAAGGCTCAAGAGCCAGCCAGGTAAACTCCCATCGTTTGAAGTATATAATGTCTTTGCAAGCTTGTATATTTGTATGCCACAAATAATGTTCATTTTTATTCAATCCCCCTCGAGTCTTTTGTCATGGCTGAAAAGGCACCATGCTCTTGTGGATGTGGCAAGCTTGTTAGCACTTCAGCAGACCTTCATCACCATGCTGGTAAAACCACCCCCCAAGTCAAAGCCACACACCTTACCAAACAGGACATCATGGTTACTCCTAACATCAAGAATTATCAATCTCAAGCAAAAACTCCACCCAGAAAGTGACTAAAAAGAAATTCAGATTCCCTGACTATACACCCAACATCAGACATCAATAATTTAGCCCCAGTGTCCCCCTCCGAGCCCTCCTTTACCCTCATTATCGCCAACTCATCCAGAAATCCCAAATTCTTTGGACACCAAAGATGTTGAGCTCCTTGTTAATGTTTGTGCTGAGGCCTGGACAAATGCATCTCGCTATCAGGCAATGGTCAGAGATGCAGATTCTGATATTGACGACTCAGAGGAAGAGAAGGAGGAAACACCAGTGAGTGAATCTGAGGAGGATGGTGATAGTTTCTCATCAGGTTCAGACTCAGATTCCAGCGATGAGGGGCTCAGGATTGAGGATACTATTAGTGATGAATTTGAGCGAGAACTGGGTAATTTTTGTGCATATTTTAATATCATTTACCCTCAGTTCGGTAATAACCAATATTCTAACAGTTGAGAAACTTACAGAGGAAGAACTCACATTTCTTAGGCATTATGCCCTCAAGGTGGAGGTGCATATGGCCAACGACACATTTTTGAAACTTGCATTTGCCTGCCCCAAGTCCAATGTTGCATCCTGGAAGGTTACGAAAGTGTGTGCCAAATTCTTGCAACATTCAGACCAGTGGCATACAACTGCTGCATTTCATCATGTTGCTGCTTTATTAGTCCAAATGGTGACCTGACAGCTTGTCTCTATTGCCACGAGCTGCATTTCAATTCGAAGGGCAAGCCACAATGACGATTCACATATGCACTACTCATCCCTTGCTCTTGGCCTTCTACCAAAACAAAGAGTTTGGCCACTCTATGGCTCTATCAAAGTAGATACCAGTCCAATGGAACCAACACCCAGGATGTCATGGATGGCAAAAACTACAGTGGCTCTGTGAAACCCATGCTTCCATCAATGGTCAGCCTTGCTCTTACAAGTATTTTCAAGATCCTCGGAACATTGCTCTCGGCCTCTCAACTGACAGATTTTGTCCATTTCAGAAGCGCAAAAAACCTGCTGGTCTATTTTGATATATAACTACAATCTGAGACTGGAAATTCGGTTCTGGATCTGTCACATTTTATGTGTTGGTGTTGTTCCTGGGCTGTACAAGCCAAAGGACTTTGACTCATTCCTTTGGCCACTTGTCGAGGAGCTGTTGAAGCTCGCTGCTGGAATTAAGGCCTATGATCTCTCCTCTGATGAGATCTTTGCCCTTCTTGCCTTTCTAATCCTTGTTTTCAGGAATATACCTGCAGTTAGCATGATCATGTGAACGAAGGGTCTGTTGGATATGAATATACCACTATCCCAAAGACTCAGTAGCTCAACGGTTAGAGCACTGATGTATATAGTCAGAGGTCGTTGGTTCGATTCCAGCCCTTGTCACTTATTTTTTCCTTCAGTCATGGTTTCCAACAGGGTCATAATGGGTTATTTTCATGTCGTATGTGCAAGATCCCAGCTCTCCGAACCCCAAATTCTTGTTCACCAGCACATTATGTCCCCCTCCACCGTGCTCGACATCCTGCAGTCAAGGATGACTGCTCCGCAATTCAGGTTTATAACCCAGCCACTCTTCCTTTATGCTCCCACTGTGAGGGTTAACTTACCGAAAGTTGTCCAACCAAGGTCACGGTGAGTTAGGCGAGCTGAGGTGTGGAGACCTATTGATGGTCGTACGAATCATCGGCGAGTCTACAACTTGTGAGCCAAGAGGAGATACTTGTAATCCCATGCGTGGTATGCCCGCGTGCGGAGTGGCGACGAATGGAAGAATAACCAGAGATGCCTCACGTCTCACGTATCGCTAGGATAGTGAATATGAGTAAAGTGATGATGATTCCAATCGTGCTACGGTCTCGTATGAGAAGGGAACATATTACTAATTGGGTCATGTGATACAGTCCCTAATTGGATGAATGAGTACGTGGAAAGTAAGAGAGTAAACGAAGTAAGGGAAACGTAGTTGAATACAATACACGTAGGGTGGAATGGAATGAAGCGTAGTTGGATACGGGATGAGGGTTACATAGCCCCCCCACTTTCGGTGTGCGAGATGTTAAAGAATTGAATATTTGGGGACCACGATGATGCGGTCGCAATGCATCCACGCATAAAAAAATCGCATTTAGCGTACATCTCAGCGCCCCATTAGATCTTAAAACATACACATTAGAGCCCCAGTGGTGAGCCTCACCCAGCTGGGAAAGTCGCACGAGCTATCAGAAAGAACATAAACAAGTCACGCTTAGGGAAGCGGCCTTGAGGACGACGTGTATGATGATGTCCAAATGATCATCTATTTGAAGTCTGGTAGACCGTTGACCACCCTACTATAAGCCTGATGCTAATCACCAAGGACTACCCCTTGTGAAGTCATGTGTAACATACCAAAAGAGGAACAGACACCCATCAAACCCTCAGTCCCGATTGGGAATACCGTTAAGGACTCAAAGATTTAGAAACCAGATCCCAAAACGGATCACAGAGATTTACGGGCACAGAATAAAGCTTTAGGGGTGCATTCTGATCACTCAAGGAACATGACATAACAGAAACACTGAAGCACACGTTTGTGAGCGCTGCACACATGGAATGGAAACCGGATACAAGGATGACCATGAGCCGCCATCACGGATCTTTGAAATAGAAATGAAATACCACAGAACTGGTTCTACGGATCTACGGAGCTGACCAGATTCAGGAGATAGATAACCAAGCGATGTGCTAAGGCGGAACAGATGCCAGGCACGATGAGCGCTAAGACAAATTCTGGTGAAACGGAATGATACCGATACCCCTCTTCCACAAGGGCGAGATGAATGACACTACCGGGAACGATGGCCATACCCATTACCGAGTTCACGAGTGTCCGCGAGCCATATGGCCGCCCCTTTATCACGCAATACTTGCTAACCTGTTTGTAAACTATAATACGTCATACAGTAGTATAAGTACGCTTGTACAGTATCGCAACAACTCAGACTACGGTTCCCCCTCTCATCTTTTGAAACTCCCAGCCCAGCAGCAGGAATTGAGTTGTCATTAGCGACCAGGGATTCCTAAAAGCAGTCTCACTGGATAGATATTGATATTGAAATTGGAAGGGGATTCCCTTAAACTTGGCTCGATTTGAAATTACTGGAAGAGGACTCCCTTACCCGAAACAGCATGTGTGACCCATCTTGTCTTTTGAGATCCCCGCCCAGCGGCAGGAATTAGATCGTTGAAAGGAAACGGGAAAGGCGTGTGTTTCGGTCCTGAACGTGTTGCTGCATTGGGTGTGGCTCAAGCAGGTTCCGCGGTCAGAAGGATTGAAGACTTAGCCATCTGCGGGTGGATCTCATTCTGAAATCATCTACCAATGCTTAACACGTAACTACTATATATATACCCAGCGACTTCCTGTTTAGTGAGAACAGAGTCTTGCTGAGTCCAGAAATAGAAATCTCTTCGAATTCAAAAGCTATAGACCCCCTAATCGAACTTGAGGCGCTTTGGGTCGATAGACATCCCAGACATAAAGAAAATACCCTACGCCGCAGACCAGATTTGTGATTCGAAGTCTCTTTAGTTGAGAGTCATGTTACTCATTCTCAGGAGAGAGCCTCGTACCACTTTAGGTGTTGTTGTGTGTTTTCCTGTGTTCGGTGGTCCATCCTCGTAGCCCACCTCACATCTGGAGCCCACCGCGAGGGGGTGTGTTTTTGAAAACGATTTCCCAGATTGAAATTATGTACTCAAAGAGATAAAGTTTGCATTTTATGGAGTGGCATACTTCTACGTGTGTCTAGATTCAAATAGTCACCCGAGTTGTCCAAACCCAGGGTGGAAACTCATCTCCCAATTACCAGTTCGATTCCCATTTTTGGCACCAGAGAAAATCCAGAAATAGTTGTGTATCTTCGCAAGATCACAGATACGAGTACTTGAGGAAGGAATCTTCAACCCGAATCAAGGGACAAGAAAAACCAGTATGAGAGTGTCGGGAAACGAATTTATCCTGAAGAAATAAAGGACTTTCTCAAAAAGACTGAGGAACAACAGCCACACCAGGAAGCTGTCGGGAATCACTCCTCGACTACTTGTGTGAAGATATCGAAGCCATGGACGACCCAGAATTCGAGTCAGGCAGGAACAGGCCTGTCTTTACCTCCACCTACTAGAAGAAAGCTTCCGATAAACGATCCTATAAGAGAGAGAGTTGAAAGCTGAATAACCACTAGTAGACAAATAAGAGATAGAAGAATGGCAGTACCAACTGGCAATACACAAGCCCCTACCAGAGGTGCAACCTCCAGTAGTCTGGGAACAGTACAGAACCAGACAACAGATACCACGAACTCCAGCAATGACAACTCCGCACTCGGAGGACGTGCGAGGAGAATGCCGCTTCCAGGTTGCAGAGAAGCGCCGTTCTTCAATATGGATAAACCAAGCGAATTGATAAGATTTCTGTCCATCTTGGAAGATTTTTTCAAAGAATATGGAATGACAAATGACCAAGATAAAAAGGAAAGAGCTGGAAGGTATACCGATGCCAAAACCGCTGAAGAGTGGAAAGCACTAGATATGTATGCAGAAAGTGTTTCCTGGGATGATTACAAGGCAGAACTAATCGAGAGCTATCCCGATGCAGCGAATTTGAAAACTGGTTCATTGGCTAGGCTGCATCAGATTTGTCGAGAACATAAACGGCTAGCACCCAGAGATCTGGCAGATTTGTTAGCATTTAAGCGCGCATTCCAGACAGAGGCAAAGAAACTCCAGAAGCCTCCATCATTGCTTGCAAATCATACACTGGTGGATGCTTTCGTCAAGTGTCTGACTGAAGATTTCCGGAACATGGTTTTCCAGAAGTTGGACATAATAGATCATATGGGACAAGTGGTTAGTGACCTGAATATACCAGGATACGTCGCCACCCAGAAAGAGAAGACGAGACTGGAGGATCAATACTCTTTGGAAGACGTGGTCAAAATGGCAGAAAGCATTGCTCGAAAAGAGAAGCCTGGCCTAGGAAGAGGTATGCAGGGTCTACACACTCATGAGGAGGGTTCTGCGGCGAACTGAGCCATAGCCCCTTTGACAAAAGAATTCGAAACAATTAAGGAGGAATTCCAAGGATTGAAAGATATCCTGACGATATCGAACAAGAGAAATGAGGAACTCGCTGGGAGTCTCAAGCTGATAGCGCAATTGGCAAGAGCGCAGCCTCTACCACAACGACAAATGCAGGCGAGCAATGGCGTGGCTTGTCATTATTGTGGAAGAATAGGACATTATGTCGCAGAGTGCCTCACGAAGAAAACTGATCTTGAAGCCCATAAGATTATCATGGGACCAGATAGCAGAATAAGGATGCCCGACGGCATGGCACTTGGTTTTGACGCAGCTGGAAGAACCATAAAAGAGCGAGTAGAGGAATGGCATGCAAAGAAAGTGGCCGTGTCCTACCAAGCGGGAGTCTTTCATGGAGGGGTTATACAGATGCCAGAAAGCATCTCCGTATACCATAACGCTGAAAAAGATGTGAGAGATGATATTATTGAGGAACTACACGAACAGATGAGACAGAATGGAGTAGTACCAGCTCAAGCGAGCACCTATTCCCAGTCTGATCGTTAGGGATTGTCACGGTGAGAGGTGCGACGTAGGTCTGGTCGAAGACTCAACAAACACACAACACACATACCAAGCAGAGCGAGGCTCTATGAACGAGCGACGCGATCCACACAAATAGTGTCGTAGACACTATTAATCCTGACTGTGACGGTGGGTATGGAGAATGTTTGAGTTTCAATGATGCAATGGGTTACTTTGCCACCTCGCGGTTCATTTATAGTGGTAAGGAGTTATTTACAATCACTTTCTAAGAACTCGATGGGGACGTTCTAAGATGTTTGGTCTTTCGAAGAATGAACAATTTATGCAAAGGTGTTTTTATGAATAGATTGTCTTTCTTTAGGGTTACCACTCATGTTTCGACGAAATATCACAAATAACCTCATTCTCTGACGGCGCGACACTGATTTCTAGGGCTCTGGGGACTTCTCTGATGCTTTCTAAGACTTCCAAATACTGTTACGAGCACTAAATCACTGTCTGAGTCTGATCACTTGGGACTTCAATCAATTTCTTGGTGCCAAATCACTTTCAGCGAAGATAATCTTTCCACTTGGTCATTGCTCGGACTGGGGCTCTACCCAATCGTACAACAAAAGCAAGAGAGAGATTTCTTGTTCTTTATTTTACAAAACTCGAAACTATATACTGTACAAATGTTTGGTGCGATCTTTACAATAAAATACAAACCCTCAAGTCTAAATTGTTCCCAAATAAATATCGGAATCCTTCGCCGGAATCCCAAGGACACGCCTGATCTGTTTCTGAGTCTAGAGTGCCTCGAGGTATTTCCGTTTTCATATATTCGCCTTGTCTAAGATGCAGCATCAAAGACGCGTATGTTATTTTGCCGTGTTCCTGGCCTTGGCGGTCCTGCCGGTCCACCGTGCAAGCTTGTCTGCCATCTACACGTTGTGTTCTTATTGTTTCGTACATGTGTTCCCCTTGCCTTAAACGGGCAAATTAGTAGCTTTGATCTTCGCTTCCCAGATGTGTCTTATCATATCTCGTGGGATACCATCTCTTATCTCCTGAATTGATGGCTGATCTAGGACGCATCAGAGATCCTAGATCCATGTCGATCGCATCAATCTGGTTGCCTTTCTTAGATGATGGCTGCCGTCTTCGACGCGCGCGCCCTCGATAGTACGTTATCTTCGATGGACGCTAGCTAGTATCGCATCTTAGATAGTTGTCTTGTCCATAGTTCTCATTTCT